>OX596218.1:4483837-4730236 GCA_951394215.1 Glyphodes perspectalis
ATTGGAACATTGTTCGAGCGATGGTACCTCGATGGTAAAGACACGGGCCTCTTAACCGAGGAGTGCGGGTTCGAACCGGGCACGTACCTTTGGATTTTTCAATATATGTACGTATTTATACCACTAGCTGGACGGTGAGGGAAAACATCGTGATGAAACCTGCAGATTCAAACAACTTTGGATTTGTAACCATGATCCAAAAATTGTCTGGTTCCCCCATCTTAAGGTTACGAAGGTCAGATCGTCAGTCGCTGCAATGTAATTATTCCTAGACTCGCTAAATCCTGGATCATGGTCTAAGCGGACTACGTCTAATAACGGGACATAACTCTAGGAAGATGATGATAGTTGGAACATTTGAAAAGTGACTAGCTCGTCGCTTAGATAAATCACTAACACAAAATGTCACTTTTCTCCGAACGTACGCATTGCAATGCTCGAAAAGACGACTAAGTAATTAAATGCAATATACTAATAATAAACCACCTTATATAAACTTAGTCGCAATAAAACAATTTAATTTGAATTTGCCATTTAATTAACACTTGCCAATACTCAACAACGTGACCACACTATTTCAGACAATACACAGAAACCCTAGACTGGCTCCAGTCCGCTGATGCCGTCACTGAGAAGGCGATATACAAGCGCGCGGTCAGCGGGCTGGCGCAGTGCACCGCGCTCTCAGTGGAGGTGTACCACAAGGCCGCTGAGATGCTGTTGGTGAAGGCGCGCCGCTCCACAGCGGACGAGGCGGATGCACTCACTCAGTAAGTAATACAATCAGTGACATTCACTGAGGAAGCGATATCATTCATCTTCTTAAAGAATAATATATATTTTTAAAGGGTATTGTTGGAAGATTGTAAACATAATAACATTTGATTCCTTATCCTGTCATTGTTAGTTCATAAAACTGCCAAGTGTGGCGCCACTGATTTATCTTATTTAACTAACTAACTCACTAAACTTCACGCCATTTCCCTAGCGGGGTAGGCAGAGAGAACCGAACGCTATATGGCACGATCCTTACACACCTCGCTCGCCTCTTCAACATTCATGATTGTATGAAAAGACAAGGTTTTTTTCTTATATTTCCCTCCAAAACTTTGTAAAAGTCAAGTCACATCATTTCAGCTATAATAAACGTGTATTTAATTCTAACTCGCTCTAGGTGTGTTATTTTCTACATTTATAATTTTTTTTTATATATTTGGGCTGTATATATGTTATGTTCTTTGCAGGTTTAATGGAAAATAATGTGAGAAAACATTCTAAATGATACAACTATTATCTGACTAATCGATTTTTATCTTTAAAGTATTAAACACAACGCTGAAAGTTTATCATAACAACACGCATTGAGAAACAACTTATTTTCTTTTCCAGAATGACAGTGGTGCTGACCAAACACATAAGTGAACTGGCGACTCTCTTTACCGAGAAATTGAACTCTTTATCTAGTGAAAATAAGGAGCAAATTACCGTTTACATCACGAATATATTTTTGGAGGTGAGTTTCTTTTTTTTTGAGTTGAGCAGTTTGTTTGCAAATTTTCCTATGAGAGTACTCAACTATTGTAATAATCAAAAAGATGGTAACGTAATAAGTTTGCTTTAGAATTATTATTTCATTTCGAAAAAATAATATGGCAGTCATCATCTTCCTACCGTTATGTCCCGTGCTTAGACCATGATCCAGGATTTAGCGAGTCTACAAATCCAAAGTTGTTTGATTTTGCAAGTTTCATCACGATGTTTTCCCTCACCGTCGAGCTAGTGGTATAAATACGTAAATAGATTAGAAAAATCCAGAGGTACGTGCCCGGATTTGACATGCACTCCTCGGTTAAAAGGCGCGTGTCCTTACCATTGAGCTACAACCATTCTAGTATTCCACTCTGATACGTAATGTACTCTATGTTAGTAACAAATTAGGGGTACTATCGATACGAAAGGCACTGAAAGATTCCTATGCCAGTACATAGGAATCTTTATGTTATCAGTGTATTAACATACCAGTATAGACAGTAATGTATTTGAGCTGTGGTATAGATAGTAATGTATTTGAGCTGATGAGCGGTGGTAGCTCAATGGCAAGGACACGCGCCTCTTAACCGAGGAGTGCGGGTTCAAACCCGGGCACGTATCTCTGGATTTTTCAAGTCTATGTACGTATTTATACCACTAGCTCGACGGTGAAGGTAAACATCGTGATGAAACCTGCAAATTCAAACAACTTTGAATTTGTAACCATGATCCAAAAATTGTCTGGTTCCCCTATCTTAGGGTCACGAAGGTCAGATTGGCAGTCGCTTCAATGTAATTACCAGACCTGCTAAATCGTGGATCATGGTCTAAGCGGACCCCGTCTAAGCACGGGACATAGCGCTAGAAAGATGATAGATAGTAATGTATTTCCTTTTTCATTTTCAGGCTGGCAACAGTTCCACATACATACAAAACGCATTCCAGTTGGCATTGCCCATACTTCAAATTGGAGCAGTTTAGTTTATTAGTTCTAATATTAATATAAATTGTTATCGAAATAATGCAAAATTAGATTTAATGGTAAAACGGCAATATAATTTAATATTTTATACAATTATTTGATTCTGAATAAATAAAGTGTTCATCTGATAGCAAAACTACTTTTAGATATATGTTATGTCTTGTAGTTTTAGTTACAGTAATATAGTCATAATGTCTGTTCGTTTTGGGGTCAAATTGGCGTGCATTGTATAACATTAAGATGGGTCTCATCGGAACAATCAGGTTATCTAGTAAATGCTTTATTTTAGAAAATCCTCATTACAACCAGTAAATGTAACATGGTGCCTAAATGTGTAGTCTAAAGGTGCTTACCAAACAGTAATAGCGCGATTTTTTTTATTTCTCGACTTATCCGCACTGGCTGCATAGAGTCTTATCCATTCTTCAATCTTCATATCCAAACAGTGCTGATAAATGACATCCATTACGTCATGATCTTATAAATTACATGGCTATACTAGTTCCTTGGTAACGTAAAGATCTGGGTTCTTATCGTATTTGAAGAAACCCTCCTGCAAAAATGGAAATGTAACGGATGTACAAAAAGAAATATATATACGGTCGAATTGAGGACCTCCTCCTTTTTTTGAAGTCGGTTGAAAAGGACTTTCAAAGGTAAAACTGCAAGATCAGCAACGCACACCTCCGGTGTTGCAACTGACCATAGGCGAGGTGACCGCTTGCCTTAAGGCAGCGTTTCTCAAAGGGGTGTACGCGAACCCTAGGTTCGCTATTTGATCATAGAGAATGAATGACACCCGTGCCACACGCTTGTCTGCGGGCGCGCTACTGATCGTACTGGGGGGGGGGGGGGGGGGTCTAGGGGTTCGCCGTCCTCTAAAAGGGGTACGTGGAGTCATAAGTTTGAGAAACCCTGCCTTAAGGTAACCGTATACATACATACATACCTATACATACCATCACGCCTGCAATAGGGATGTTGACTGGCAAGTCAATTAAGATACTTTTTAAGAACTGTCAAAACGAAATCACTTCATAGATTTTGTATGGGCTTGTCAACGTGTGACGTCACAAGTTCGTATAGTCAACTGACTTAATATTAAGCAGTTTTTGTAAAATTAAAAATCTTAGACTCAATGTGATTCAAAGTCAATAAGGCTTACTACAATACTTTCTTTTTCAGAATTGATATTTCAAAATTAATCAAAAATGGTGTCAACATCCCAATTAAGTAAAGTCTATGTGGTGATATGCTCTTTAAACCGCAGGCCGTACTTATGCTTTTTTAACGTAAATAAATTGCAGGAAAATAATATAGATAAAGCATTTAGAGAAATATGGTTCAATATACCTATACTTTATTTATTCCCATGTTGGTCTGTGACTTAAAAAAACTGCCAACTGTGTTTCTTGCCTAGTATGACGAAAAGACAACTAATGGTATATCGGGTTTTGGGTATATGATTGTGTAGGCGACAAGCTAGTCACTTGTCACTACTTTTTTTACAATTTTCCATCTAACCCAGTTTTATTTTTGGCTGAGTGCGGTTAAAGGGGCTTGTTGCCCCTTTGTGCCTACCCCTTCGGGGATTAGGGGCTTGATGTTATGTATGTATGTAATATATACTTACAGCAAAGTAAAGAAGAGATGATATTATACTTAACGTGGACTTACAACGTTTTTGCACTTACAAAGGTAGGTACTTTTAAGGCGTTCATAGATCCCAGGATAAAGAAATCTGATCTATCAAGAAGCAAGTTATTCAATATCTTAGACTCTAAAATTGTCCATAATAATAATTCGGTAATAAGCACTCTAAGATCGAAGGACAAAATTTGCTGTTTGTATGAAACTAAAATATTTTAATACGTATAATAAATGATTTATCTGTTGTAATGCGATATGTGTATTGTGGTACCATTATATAAATTGCATTATTACGATAGTTTTAAATAATAAATAGTTCAACAATTAAATGTTTATTGTTAAAATTACTTAACACGTTGACTGCTGAAAACACACACCCTGTGTTTTGAGAAATGCAACGCCTGTGCTGGCGCACACGCCGAGCGTGTGCGCGATTATTTCCATACAGCTGTGCGACAAAACACTGACCCTGTGTTTCGATACGCTACTACGCCAGTGCGGGCTTACGCAAATGCTGTGTTTGGTATATAAAACTAACACTGTAATGTTTTATTGGGTACTATCGGTTCAATTTGTTAAGATAAGCCATATTCCAGTTTTGTCATTGTATATTATAAAAATTGCTTATATAATTAAATACCTATATTTAAAAAAAATACATCGTCAATTTTAATAACTACAAAATTCCTTCAGAATGACTACAAGTACATATATATGAAAGATTAAGATTTGAATAGTAATAATATTATAATAAAATATGGCCTTAAGTATTTAATAACCTAACGCAGTACATATTTTTTTAAAAAAGCTAGTAAAAAGCTCCATTACATTTAGAATACAAATACAAACAAAGCTAAACTACATTATATTGTGTTACAACGGGCGCAGGTGCAGGGAGGATTTCTTTGAATATGAATAATCATAAAATAAAAAAATAAAAATGTTTTTATTAGTAAACAATTCAATAGCAAATACGAACATGCTAAGCTTATTTTTTTTTGACATTTCAATGTTGTCAAATATTTTAACTAGATAGTAGAACAATAGCCGCTGCCAATCGCTATCACTTTAACAAAGGATGCGCGCACGTGCGGCGCGGTACTCTTTTAACCTATTGTTGCATAAAATGTTTGCTGAAAGCAAGCAAAACAACGTCATAAAAGTCATTGTATATAATTTGCGAGTCAACTTCCTGGAATGGTTATGATAAAAAGCCGCCATAAAATTTTTGTTGGGTTTCCCTTTCGGCATGGGTTAAAAAACGGATATTTATTAATATCAATATGTTTCGAGTTCCGGATATGTAAGTATCGATGTATGTACCTTTACGATCAGTTTCACATATTAAACGACATTAAAACATTCATCAATAGAAACTGATAACGGTCATATATTATGTATAAAACAAAGTTTACGATATTCGTTTTGGCATACATATACATATAAATAAACTCTTTGGCTAAATAAGGCAGGTCAACAAAATTACACTTACTTACATTATTCATAAATTTTTTAACCAGCTTAATACAATTTTTGTTATTTGACTACATACATTGAAAAAGTAAGCTATTTTAATGATTTTTGTCGATTTATTTAACAACAGAGAAAATATTGTTACGTAGTCTGTTTAATAGAAAGAAAGCTTTTTAAAATAAGACTTTTTCTACCGACTTATTTTATGAATGTCAATAAAGTAAAATAATTTATTTGTACTATGAATCAAACAATTAGGATTATTAGTTTCCAAAAAAGGTACTTAAGTATAAAATATTTAGTATTCATGAATTTATCAATATTGAAGCCAAGGCCTTATTGCTAGATTTCTTAACTTTACTCGCAAATATCTCTAAAATGTGATGTGATGAGCAAATTCAAATGACTAAATCTAAGTTAACTGTTACTGATTTTTCAAAAACATTGTTGCCTTGTGTATTTTTTTAAGTTTTTATCAATACTTACCTTTATATATATACTTATTGCATATATTACCTGCTGATAAAATTCAATATGCGATAAAAATTGTAATGGGTGATTTCACAAAGTTGACACATTAATAATAAATATAATATTAATTTAGAAACACTGAAAAATTTTGCAATTTTCTTGCCATCGGAATTCCCAGAGCAGGTACCTGCTCATTGCGAATGGTGGGGGTGGGTAGCACTACGTCGCTTGCGATACGCGCCTTAGTCTTGTTCCGACTTCCTCCGACCTCGCTTCACTCAGTTTCGACTTTGTGCTGTGCCGTGTTTTCAAGTGTGTGATAAGTGGAATATTACGATGTCCACCGACGACATTTATGCTGAACTGTCCGGAATGTTCTCAGACGCGTAAGTACATAATTTACTTTAAATTTATACTAGGTCCATGTTTACGATTTATAAGTTCAATTAGCGCATTTTATTCTATTTTTAAACACATTTTTTTTACAAATAGAACTACATACTTACTAAATTTATAATTTTTATTTTTAATAGGTAAATGGTTTTACCATTAGGCAGAAATTATCGAATTTTTATATGATAATTTATAACAATAAAAGTTATGGAATTTATATTATAGTATAGCTATTTTTTTTTTTTTTGCTTTTTGATATTAACCAACACAAATTTGTGTTTTATTTGACCTGTCCATTTTATAGTAAGTATGAAGTCCTAATAAAGCTAATTTTGTAAAGTCAAGTCTTTTATCAGTGCAGTTTAATATTAATTTTTTTTGTTTGTGAATAGATTAAAATTACCTAAATGACAAATATTTTTTGTTTTAATAGCTTTTTTATTACCTAATTTAGTCTGGTGACAGGGTATATTTGACATTTAGAATTGGCTATAATCTAAGCAAATATATATATTTTCGTTAGAGAGGAGAGCCCGTCTTCTTCTTCCTCCTCTTCTGAAGGGGAAGAAGTTGAAGAGGCAGGGGGCAACGAAAGCGAGTGGAGTCCAACGGGTCTCCTCCAATCGCTGCCTTTCACAAACGTTGGCCATATCAACGTTGGCCCATCAGAGTCCCCTTTCGATTTCTTTAAATTACTTTTTAGCGCCACATTTATGAATATATTAGTTTGTAGCATAAATACTCATGCGATTAAAGTATTATTAGAGAGCTCTCACGAGCATAGTCGTATTTTGCAATGGCGGGACACTACAGTCGAAGAACTGTATATTTTTTTGGGTCTTCTTTTTCACATGGGCCATGTTAAATTAAATAGAATTAATGATTATTGGAAACAGGACATTTTATTCAATTTATCCTTTTCCAAATTTATGAGCCGCGATAGATTTTTATTAATATTGCGTAATTTTTGTTTTTCTGATCCTTCTTTATCTTTTAATAGTAACGATCCTAATAAATTTGTAAAGCCCTTAATTACATTTTTCAATAATTTAATGAAAAACTTAGTGGTTCCCCCGAAAAACCTTACTATAGACGAAAGTGTAGTATTATGGCGCGGTCGTTTAAAAATTAGACAGTACATTCAGGGTAAAAGACATAAATATGGCGTCAAAATGTATGTGCTTACGGATACAAATGGAATAACGCAAAAAATGCACATGTATTGTGGATCACACGATACGGCCCTTCGGGGAACAGGTCATGCCAAAAAAGTTGTTATGTTGTTAATGGAAGACTATTTAAACGTAGGTCATTCTTTATACATGGACAATTTCTATAATAGCATTTCACTTGCAGAAGATCTATTGGCTAAAAAAACCTACGTTACTGGTACCCTAAGAGCCAATAGATCGGGCAATCCTAATATTACAAAAGCCAAATTAGCTAAGGGTACTGCATTATGTCGATATAATTCTAGTGGAGTATGTGTCACTAATTATCGCGATAAAAGACATGTTGTAATGATTTCCACTGAGCATGATTCCAATTTTGTGGAACATCCTAATAGACGTGGTCAGGTTATGTCCAAACCTAAAGTAATTATAGAATATAATAAATATATGAAAGGTGTCGATAGAAAAGACCAGTTCCTTGCATATTATCCATTTTATAATAAGTCCACTAGATGGTATAAAAAGATATTGTTACATGTAATGCATGTCATGATATTGAATGCATTCATGCTATACAACCAGCAGCAGCGACAAATTAATAATTCGACTATGTCTTTTTATGACTTTCGATTAGAAATTGTTCGCAATTTATTAAAAATTAACAAACAAACTGACAGACAGACACAGAGTAGAATTTTAACGAATACTGGGGGTATAATTCATTTGCCAGAGCCCTTGCCTACAAATGCCAAAGGCAAAACTAAGCGTAAAGATTGTCGCTACTGCTTAGAGACTATAAATAAGCGAAAAGCTTCACTTTTCTATTGCCCCCTTTGCCCTAATAAACCTGGTTTATGCATAACATGTTTTAAATGTTTTCATAAATATTAAGTAATTTTAGCAAATACATAAGTATGATTAAAATATTATTCCCCCTTATCAGGTTTGATTTATTGACATCTTTTATTTCTTATTTAATTATTGGCACATACTCGTTAGTCTATCAAAGACTTGATTAAATTTTTTATTAGTTTTTTTATTTTCTGACAATTAAGTAATTTCAAAAAGTCTTCCAGTAACATCATTGCTACTATACGATTTTATTATTTCTAGTGATCATTGCTACTGTTTACCGCGCCATGTTTTTTGCCCTACTTCGTTTGTATCCGTCCATCGCTTATATTTTTTAATTTTTATTATATCGTCTTAATTTTTTTAACGATAATTTATTTTACAGGTGATTCCAGTTGCGGTTACGCCTCTTATTCTAACTTAGTTTAGTATTTTACGATGTAAACTAAAAGCGAAAAATCTTTTTTTATATGATTTTCACTTTTGGGTTTTATTTTTAATTATTTTTTGTTGATTTTGCATGTTAGACTAATATTTAATTATTTACATTATTCATGTTTTATTTATAAGTTTAAATTTATGCTTGTTTTTGTCAAAATTTTATATTGCATGTTTTTTTCTTTTAAATATAATTTTGTTGATTATTTTACTGTTGTTCATTTTATAAATCGTTATGAATATATGATTATGATTAATACGCAAATGTTTGTATTTTGTCTATTTTTATTATATAACATTAGTATGAAATATTTATTTTAACGAAGATTCTTAAAAAATGCATAAAAAAACATTTACGGACTGGAGGTTGGATTTATTGACAATTGCAAATCCGTAATTGTAAATGTCAGTACATCCAAGGGTCAGTGGTGGGTCCTCCTTAAATATTTTTTATTCAAATTAAATATAATTTTATTGCAGCAATCGAATGAGAATAAAGACATATAATGAAAATAATATTATTTATTATTGCTAAAGTTTGAAACTATTATATATATGTTAATGTTTAAATATAAGGTAATTTATGTTGGCGAAATGTTATAAAATAACCTTATAGTAGCTGCGCTCCCTTAATCACGATTAGATATTTGTGTGATTTTTAACTAGTGAAAATACTAAGTCTTGAATGACACTTAAATAGGAAATAAGCCTGCAATAAAAAAAAAAAAGTCAAAACCAAGATAAGTTTGAGGGTAAGTTATGGTTTATTTTAATTATTTATATTTATTCGTACGGTTTTATTTTATGTATTCTAATTGAGATAACGTGTTTTATTAGAAATGGATTCACCTGAACTTATCAGGACGTCGGCGGCGGCGTGGGAGGCATGGTGCGAGCGCCGTCGCCTAATCCCGCTCCGGCGCTGCGCAACGGGGCATTGCCACCGACCCTCCTGTCGCCGGGAGCATTGCCAGCGGCGGGAGGTGTGTGCCCGGCGTCGTTTAACATTTTAGTTGAGGTGTTTTTTTAATAAAAAATATTTAATTTATTACCATCTTTCTTTTATCACCTTTTCTATTGACCGAATTTGTCATACGTACATTGTAATATATCAAAGATCAATAGTTAGAATCAATAATAGTGTAAGACGACTGTTGGCGTTTGACTAAATTATTTTAAACTAAATACAATACAAAATACGCAAATAGCTCTCAATTGATCAATAGTTAATATGGAAGGAGAGTTGATCACGTGATATACAGTTAAATGGCACATGGTAGGTTTATATTAAAGAATTATTAATAACATGAATGTATACCTATCTAATGACGTCACATATTTGGAACTAAATTTATATAATACTTACGTACATAATGTAGGCAGAGATCACATCCTTTGATGTGCTACAACAATTCTGACACTCCTTACACTTCTACTACATACACAAGTCTTTTCATACTCGCTCGTCGGTTAAAGGTGCTCTTTACCCGACCTGCTTCTTTACTTTACCAATCTGGTCAATCTAAATCTACCCCTCACGACGGCCCCATTTATACTTGCAATATATATTTCTCTCGTCTCTTCTTTCATCCATCCTCGCAACATGTCCTAACCATCCAAGTATGCTTCTTCAATTTTATTCACCAATCATCTTTCACTCCAATAGTTCTCTAATTTTTCATTGCTTATTCTATCACCTAATTCCACTCCTAATATATTTCCAAGTGCTCTTATCTCTACTTCATTTATCCTACACTCATGCTTCTGCTGGCACACCCAACATTCAGTTAAAATTATAAACAATATTATCACAAAAGATTATTTATGACTGGGTGCGAGGGCAGTCAGATTATAATGACTGCTTTCGCACCTGTGCCGCGGCCCTTTTTCGAGTTAAATAAATCTTGAATCTCTTCACAATAACTATAAACCATAAAACATTATACCATAACTACCTTGAAATTTTAACAAAACAACCCTGTTAAAGATAGAAGAAAAAAATCATAATAACAATAAGAGTTACTCATTCATTCCTATTTAACTAGAATCCTCGTGCTTTTTGACTTGGATACCAAGTCACCAGTCAATTTACAGGAGAAAGTCAAATGAAAAACGACATTTGATTAATAATTTAATTCATTTAAATCAACTGCTGGAGCTCTACTGATCTAGAAAAAACATAAAAAATGTTTATTCTAGATCAGTAGAGCTCCTAATTGCGGGCTGAGGCGCGAAATTGGCGCGCGGCGACGCGGCGCTCGACGCGGGCTACATTGCGCGCCCACTCCTCCCGCAGCTCAGTGACCCGCTGCGGCGTCAGCGGTGTTCGGCTGGCTGCTTCGGCGGCGGTGGCGGCGCGCACTGCCGGCAGGTAGTGGCGCCGCTGCTCGCGCAGGTACTCCAGCCGCTCCAAATGGTGCGGCTGGTACCGGTGCGGCCGTGTGGCTCGCTCCACCTCTGCCGCCGAGGACGCCGATGCCGCACTGGAAGCCTGGCTGTTCAGCCAGGCTTCCAGGGCGTCCTCGGCAACCTCGAGGTTTTGGCGGCCAAGATTCACCGACGGGGGGCTGAAAATAAAAGAAATAATATATATTAAATCTTTCATATTGATCATGAAACTCTACACCTTAATAACTGATACTCCGTAAACAAGTCTCTTTAATCTACCATGTAACTCTTTTTTTATTTACTCCATGGAATCTCATTTTTCTGATTCAGTGGCGTATCGTGGAGTAATATAGACGTAGGTGAATCGCATAAGCAAAGCCACTTTTCTTTCGTTTACAAGATCTACCCATTAAATCTATTTTATTTGACAACCATGCTTGCAAAGGGCCTCGCGAGCTACTCCAAGCACCAGGCGGTGGGCGAGGGCCCACTTCGCCCACGCTTGGCTACGCCACTGGTGTGATTCTCCTTCTTATGGTTACTAAAATACCGCTAATAATTATATATTATATATTAATTTTCAATATTAACCAGACTCGTTAAATAATTTAATCAAAATCAGCTTCTAAAAACATATCACAACATTAGGGAATAGTAAATTAGGTAATACATACCGAGAAGGCGACCGCCCCTGGCAGCACGCAGTGCGCAGGCGGCGCCACGCGCCCAGCAGCCACCTTCCGAAGCCGCCCGCGCAACATCCCTCGGCCTCACCGAGCAGCGGGGTTCTAAACCAAGCGTACATGCATTGTTAGAATGCTATATTCATATCTATCATGCAATATTTATGCTCGTCATTTAACATACCATATTAATTTTCAATTACATGTTAACTGGCTATCCATTTTAGTATGAAGCATTTGAATCTGGTTATTTACGAATAAAACGACATTCCCAACTCTCAATATTACACAAAATTAAATTTGACATACATTCCAAGACTTTTAAAATGTTCATTTGCAGATCTAAGTATTAAACAATATTAAATTTCCACCAAACTAAACAAGGGAAACGTACCTTTCTTCCATCTTTTATTTCACGGACACGGACGGAGTTGCGGATTTTTTTTGCACGTTCTGCAAAGACCACCAAATGTATTAGATAATAAATCACACTCACACACATACACACACACAAAACATAACATTAACTTCTCACTAATTAAGTAAATATATAATTTTCAAATTAAATAATGTAATTTATTAATACTCACAACGGCGTTCGTGCGCACGAGTGAAATGATTCTTTCTCGCTCTCCCTTCGCGGTTGGTAATAACAAATGAATGAAGTTACTCCAGGATCATAACACCGTCCCATTTTTTTCTTGATATCGAAAAATAGTCACTATGCAATTAAATGTTATTTTTAAAATACCGGCAAAATATTCCAAGATGATTTTGAATGCTATTTATTTTCTTTCAATTATCGGGGATAAAATACGTATTACGCAAACCGGAAAAAAATCAACACAAACGATGAAAATAAAGTAAACAAATTGCTATTGATAAATAATAAAATTGAAGGTTACTACAATTATAAGCATTAAATAAAAATATGATATAAATATGCAAAACATTTTTAAATTAATTAAAAAGTGATGAAACAAAGCCGCCCAATTTCTATATTTAAAAAGTCCCGCATTTTACAAATTCGAAGGGCGAATGACAGTTGCGCGGAAAACGATAACAGATGTCGCTAGTTGTATTTGATAGTTCGATATTGTTCATTGAATTCGTAGATAGTTACGAGCTTAGAAATAAGAGTAGTAGATTAATAAAAAGCACTAGTTTATAATATTCGCTATGTATATTTAAACTTGAGGTTTTTATTCAATAATGAAAGATGAAGCTATGTTCTATGCTATAAATAGGTATAATTATTTTGCAAAATAAAAATTATTCCGTGTCCTTGGTTCATTTTGCATACCATATATATAGTATATATTTAATATTACTGGCAGATAGATATTGAGACGAAATTACGTAATAACTAACTAACTAAACTAAAATACGTAATAAAATACTATTTAATTGGATTAAGGACACCTATCGTAACTATGCTCCAACATTTTATTTATTTGGTTTTCGTAAGTAGTAGTAAGGAAATAGGGCCCTAGATGTCGCTGTACGCCGGTCGGTCAAATGCGCTGTATATCGCGGTGACGAGATTTTTCTGCAGCCGTATATAAGGTCTCGCATGCTAGGGTCGTCACGATTTATATATGAATTTTTTCAATGAATTTGTATATAGTAGATGTAAGGAGGTCACCGGTCAGTAAATTTTTGTAGCAACCCGGGCTAGCCCGGGTTCATAAATTGCATGAAATATGTTATTAATTTCTAATTAGCGGTGAGCACAATGTATCTATAAATCAGAGAGAGCCGATTTTCGATTGTTGCGAAAGAGTCTCGAGTCCCGCCGGAACAAAATTCCACTCTATTATTATTTTTGCGACGGTATAAATTAATTGGCATACTTGGGGTATTACGAACGTACGAACGGAGTCATAAAACATTACATCAAAGGAATCTGACAATGCCGCGCAACTCGTTATCGATAAAGGGATGCCGCTCGGACGCAGGTAGCTATGACGACGCGGCTAATACAATTACTTAAAGTAAGTGTTTGTAAATATATAAATTGTGTTATAATAATTTATTATTATAGTTGTCATTCATTAGACTATTACAAGCGAACCTTGGACTTATACATTCCGTTTAACCTCGTACCGCCCCGTTCTCTAGATAAAAATGGAAGTCGGGGAGTAGGATGGTCAAAATACTATACGACCTATTCTCATACCTACCAAATACACTAAAAAAATATATAAAAACGGTCGAGTAGTTTCGGTAGCGTTCGACCACAAATAGGTGCTGTAACACGAGATTTTTTAGTACAAAATGTGAAGTATGTACTTATAATTTATACTGGTGAGTGACCACTACTAGTTTTTATAATAATTTGAATAGGATTATGAAGGTAAAGAGAATTGTTTATTTTATAAACAAATGTTTATTAATTACATAGTCAAAACGCCAAAAATAATGATAAACCATCAAACACAAGGCCTGTGTTGAGTCGCACTGCTGTATGGAGTACTCTCAACACGCCAGGCGCGGGCCGCCGCACGGCCGTCGCGCCTTCCCAAACGCACTCAGCGTGTTGGCCGCACAGCTGTATCGCTCGCGGCACTTTCGCTACGGCTGTGCGGCTCAACACGCTGAGCGTGTGGACAGCCGCACCGGGGGATTTTCCAAGGCGCGGCGGCCCGCAGCCAATGTGTTAATATAATATAAGACATCGTTGCTGTTCACTAATATTTTAATGTTTAAATATACGTAAACATTTGAATAAATTTTATGTCGGTTATAATAGCTAATATTCAGATTTATAAAGTTTAATTAAAGAAAATTAAAGTATAAGTCATGTTTACATGTTATTTTGGATATCTAAGCTATTTTGGTAAAGAACTTCACGACAATACAAAACTTAGTAGACCAGTGCTGAAGCCGTTGAAAATGGAAAAAGTGAAAAAAACATATAGGATGAAACCGATTGGAAAAGGAGGAGAATATAACAAAAAATAAAGGAAATATAATTTATGGGCGATCTGAGGTCGAAAAGTGGAGGGGAATCAGCTTTTAAGGGTAAAAAACTCAACTGATTTATCTCGATTTCCGACAAAACTACAAGTCCTATGGAAAAAAGTTAAATAGCAAAGTTGTAGGTTATAAAAATGTCAACGACTTTTGTATTTACACTTTTTTTTACATAACCTCAACATTTATGTGTAAAATTCAAATAATAAAGTTTTACTTAGGTTTATTATTTTTTCCACCAAATTTGTTGAAAATTTACCTTTATATGTCCCAAACACACTTTTTTTATTTAAAATATTTATCTTTTTACCTTTATTTTGACCTAACATCGATAAATAATCCTAATTTTCAATCGAAAATTCTCCCATCAAAATATCTGTTTTATTTTGACGGGTGGGTTAAGTTGGTGGGTTTTTTAGTTTGTTGAAATCTCCCCTTTCTGATGGTGTAAAGAAAAATATACATTTCTATGGTAAATGTTATTAGAAAATGCAAAGAAACGAAAAAAAACTCGAAAACGGGTTTTAACCTTTTAAACTCTGTTAAAAATGAACTAAATAAATGTTACACATTCGAATGTTTGTCCAGTTTATTTAGCTATTTATCAACTTAATATCTACATTTGTTCAACATTTGAATCATTATCTCAAACCATTCG
Organism: Glyphodes perspectalis; assembly: GCA_951394215.1. Classification (NCBI taxonomy): domain Eukaryota; kingdom Metazoa; phylum Arthropoda; class Insecta; order Lepidoptera; family Crambidae; genus Glyphodes; species Glyphodes perspectalis. The sequence continues at coordinate 4,499,504 of OX596218.1, forward strand.
TTTATTAAAAGGTATAATTAGCGTCAAAAATATACGCACTTACACTTAAGTTAGTGCTGATTTTCATTATTTAGGGGTACATATTTTAACGCCACATGTACTGTATTGTGATACACAAATGCCATTGTTGTGACTTACATAGCTCGTGGTTATTAAATGTAATGTTTGTACAAAATTTATGATTGTAGTTTGATTTCATATAATTTTCATTTAATAAAGTAAGTTTTGAAGATTACTATAAATACCAACACGTCCGCAAACTTTGAAGGGGTAAGCAGAGTTTATAGAGCAATAAGGTCCATAACTAGTGTTGCTAACCGTATTTTATTATAAAGCATTGTACGTTATTTAGGGCAATTTTACTCTATACTTTAAAAGGAAAATAAAGCACGTGGAAATACTTTATTTAGCACGACATAATTTCTCTACGATACATTTTACGTAAGTATACTAAATATACAAAACAAAGGCGTTGGTTTTGATTGTAAGAATATTTTAAAAAAAATTTACAACAGTGACTAGGTGTAGCACCTAAAGAAATGCAAAAAAAAATCCAAGCAAAACGGCGTACTTTATTTAATCAGAATTTACTTTATTTGCACAATAAAGGTGGCAATCCTATCCTCAACCCAAATTTAAATTTAGTCCCGGGTCGACTCTTCCGCCTTATCCTTGTCACTATGTTATGTTCCGAGCTTAGACGGGGTCCGCTCAGACCATGATCAAGGATTTAGCGTGTCTGGTAATCAGCTTGAAGCGACTGCCGATCTGATCTTCGTAACCCTAAAATAGGGGTTACCCGTTTTTTTTTGGATCATGGTTACAAAGTTGTTTGAATTTGCAGGTTTTATCACGATATTGTCCCTCACCGGCGAGCCCATAGATTTAGAATTTTTCGATCCTAAATCTATGGGCGAGCCTGTGGTATAAATATATACATAGATTTACCATTGAACTACCACCGCTCCCCTTGTCACTGTATCTCTGGTTAATTCTTATTTTGAAAAACAAAAGTTTTAACATATCTATATAGTAAAATTCTGCATGAAAACTAGTTTATGAACTTTCCATAAACAACACAAGAAAGGATTACTAAAGGGCTTATTTTTGGACAAAGAATAGAAAAATCAAAAGATTGCAGACTCAAACAGCTATCTACTTTTTCATCAAATTGGGCAGACTTTACCTGTATATTATAATATTGGCCAAAATAAGTAACCGTAGTATAGATCAAACGGCTACACTGTATTATAGTGCTTGTGACTTAAAGTTAAAGATCTAAATCGAAAAAATAATCTAACTGTTATACGCTAAATCCCAAATCGCAAAATTCACATCATAGTTTAAGGAATAGATGCTTTCAGGTATTGTGTTAGGGTCGATATTGAAATGCAATCGTTCACTTTGAGCTGTCGCCGACACACGAACAAAACAGCAAGGATAATCTGAAGCCATTGTCGAAACACCTGTTCCGTTCGCGAAACGCGCTGCAAAAGAATTGAGTGGATATGCCGAAAATAAATATCCAGTTAAGTCAAAATCGAGTTATATTTTGATCAAAATAATTGAAATGCTTGGGAATAGGTATGGTATTATTTTTTTTAATAACTTTTTATTCATTTTATATCTTAAGTCAAGTAGAAAGGAGCTAAAGCTGGCAAGGATACATTATTTTATTAGCACCTTGTCACGCCGTTTTCACCGACATGAATTAATTACTTTCTACTACAAGGTAATACATAATATGTAGTACCTACATATTAAAGAAAGACAATATTATTTTTCCAATTGTAATATTGAATTTCGAAAACATGACGATTATCTTATGTTATAAATTAGAATGCACTAATTCCTAAAATATTATAGTCAATACTGAAACGTACTCTAAGACGTCGTAGAAGGAACTTTGTCTTATCCTTAATAATCTTTCGTTCAGCAGAAGCCTCATAATAATAGGCATTCGCGTTCGTGGACCACATCTGCAGCAAGGGTTGACCAACGCTGGGCCATCTGCGTGATGGATGAAGGACGAGTTCTGACGTCCCAGGAATTAAGTGTAATTTGCACTTTCAGAAATGCAACTTGTGGCCAAGTATTTGGGTAGCGATGAATACTTTTTTAAATATGTATTTATTTTAGTACTAGCAGCGCCCCGTGCCCCCGTTCACCCGCGTAGTTCCCGTTCCTATGGGAATATGGGGATAAGATATAGCATTATAGAAAAGAGTGACTTCAAATCCCTATAGGTATATCGTTATTCGCCTTTTCGGGCTTGCTAGGCAAGGAACACAGTTGGTTTATACTTTTCAGTCCAAGAGCAGCATAAGAAAATTTTTATTATTTAAATTAATTAATGAACAAACATAAAAAAAACAATATTATACATACAGACGAATTGAGAACCTCCTCCTTTTTTGAGGTCGGTTAAAAATATAATTAATAGTTAGAAATTGTAACACATCTGTTTGAGTTCTCTCGTAATATTGATATATTTGGTTCACCTTTCCACTCGAACACGTGTGGTCGCGTGCGCAGGCGCACCGTCATTGTCGCGTAGTAAAATTAATAGTGGAACAACGGCTGATTGGTGTGCGGTAATGGTTTTGTACAGTCGGCTTCATATTTTTTTTTATAATTATCACTTTATTGTCGGCAACTCGGCCTTCACAGCGGTGGTAGCTGAATGGTAAGGATACGCGCCTCTTAACCGAGGGTTGCGGCTTCAAACCCGGGCACGTACCTCTAGATTTTTCAAATCTACGTTCGTAAGTATCACTAGCTCGGCGGTGAAGGGAAAACATCGTGATGAAACCTGCACATTCCAACAGCTATGGATGTGTAACTATAATCCAAAAATTGACTGGTTCCCCTATCTAGGTAAGGGCTACGAAGATCAGATCGGCAGTCGCTTTAACGTAATTACCAGACTCGCTAAATCATGGATCATTATCGCGGACCTCGTATCAACACGGGATATAACGCTAGAATGATTATGATGATCTCTAGATTTAAAGAGGCAAAAAAACAAATAGCCTTTTAAAGAAAGCCTAGAGATAACTTATGATCTGTTTAAATTACACAGGCAGATACCTATCTAATTTAAACCGCCTATGTTATTTATTATATTTTTAATCTTGGTCAAATGGCGCAGAACAGACATGGAAATAGAAGTGTGAATTGCATGTGTTAAATAAATAATATTGTGTTAGGTATTTGTTGAGAACCAATGCTTTGTCCATTTTTTGGCTCTATAAATGTATATACACACCTTCCCTGATGTTCCTTTATTCAAAGCTGAGTGTACCACTAATGGACGCCATCATGATCGCCTGGACACCGGTGTCATTTCCATGGTCCAACGGTCCCGGTAGTCATTTTAATGACACACGCTTTCATTATGTTGACATGCCCGGATATGTTTATTGGCAGTTATTTGTTTATTTTGACCCCTGCTTTTCACTTTTTCGTGCAATATCACGCAGAAATGGCCATTTACGCTGTTATTTTAGTGATGTTGTCACCAGTGGAGATTTCATATAACTTAAACTGTAGGCTGTGAAATGATCAGAGAACTGAATGCAGCTTCATTTTCGTATTTACTAACTGTTCTACTGGGTGCATTTCGCCAATAAGCGATCACTACTCTACAAATGGCATATCAACTAAAAGTGCATACTTAAGTATATGTGTAATGCTTTGTCCTGGATCTTGAGATCCTGATGTTTCCTCATTCGGAACCAACCACGAACCCATGAACACGAACTAGTGCTCACATATATTAGTCCTACCCTTGATATCTCAAACATCATTGTTGCGCAAACAAAGTAAACGTCTTAATAATATCCAGCTGGTTTTACTACCAATAAAGAATAAGTTTACCCAAATAAGGGTTTGATGCGGTTAAGAAGCGTATTTTATAGTCCCATAAGTTACGAGCGATTGTCCCATCAGTTTTGTTTATTTCTTTCGAACTGTGGCCGAATACTAATAGCTCAGGTTACGGGTAATATCGTGAATCGGTTTCGAATGGATGTAGTGCTTTGGAGACTCTTCGCAGAAATATTGTGAAGAAAATTCGGGTCCACCATTTTGGTGGTTCAGTGTTTTAAATTCTTGAAAACTATTCTAGTAATCCACGATTTATGTTGAGGTTATGAGCTTTTAGGTACATTTTAGGCTTTTTGGTATATTTCTTATTGAAATGTTTTTCTTTACTTAATAATATTTTTTTTTCTTTCATAGTTCCTTTATGACTTTCTTCGTTAATTCATCTTTTAAATAGAAAACATACCTTTAAATTGACTAAATAATTACTATGTTTTTAAACTTTGTAATATCTTGTGTAATAACGCGGTTAGTTTGTTTGTCAGAGATGGATTGAGGAACCGTCAAAACGCTGTATATAAGGATAATTTATCATTTTGAAATACTGTTACTGTAAATCCAAAGACAACAATGGAACCATACATTTAAATTGTCAGTAATAACTTCATCATCATCTTCCTAGCGTTATGTCCCGTGCTTAGACGGGGTCCGCTTAGACCATGATCCAGGATTTAGCGGGTCTGGTAATTACCTACTTACATTGAAGCGACTGCCGATCTGACCTTCGTAACCCTAAGATAGGGGAACCAGACAATTTTTGGATCATGGTTACGAATTCAAAGTTGTTTGAATTTGCAGGTTTCATCACGGTGTTTTCCCTCACCGTTGAGCTAGTGGTATGAAATACGTACATAGATTTGAAAAATCCAGAGGTACGTGCTCGAGTTTGAACCGGCACTGCTCTGTTAAGAGGCGCGTGTCCTTACCATTGAGCTACCACCGCTCTCCGCTCGTTGTCAGTAATAACTTACTAACAATAAATATAGTCGAATTAATAAATTAGACTATATTTTTTTAATTTACTCTCATATTGTGTAAAATAAGGCGGTAAATTCGTTAGGCAGAGATAAAACATGGAACCGTTAAAACTATTCTATTCTTAAATCCTCTTAATAGAATGTTAGCTATCAACTTCGGCAAAAGGTGTTTTACACATCTGTTAATAATCCTTCAAAATCTGCCATGTATAAGTCGATGGGCCATAAATTACGCTTTGAGGAACCTTTGTATCACGTCGGAAGGAAGTTTTTCTGGTCACGATCATGGTCTGAAGTGTTAGTCGGCAGATGTGTTAGCAAATGTTGTTATTGATTGTAAAATCATGTTTTTAATGTATAGTAGACTAATGTAGCATTGCACTGCTTAATGCTATTTATTATACTTACTCAAAAAAAAAAATTTGTCCACTATTGAGATTACAGAAAAATATTGCTTATCTACGTATTTTTTATTTTGTTCAGCAAACTAAAAATGAAGATGAAGATAAAGCGCGTCAAGTACTGCGTGACGTTTCTAGATGTGTAAAATTTTACCGTCCAAATGACGTAAAGCGCCACTTTTCAGAACTTTGAAGCGCTGTATCTTTGCAATTTTTTAAAGATTATATAAAGCCAAAAATATCTTGTCAATATTTTTTGATGATCTAACTTAAGTGACTATTAAAAAAATGAGTAAAATACTCCAATGCGTCAAATAATTTCATTACGCCGGGTGTGGCAACTCGTCCCTTTAAAATGAGTCATATTATTTTATACCTGTTCTGCAAGCAAAACTAAAATATTTTTATACTTCATGGTTATTGATTATATTAATTGCTAACTTATATAGTAAGTAGGTATGCTCAAAGACTATTATACTTAATGTCCTCCTAACCGATATCAGTTACGGCAGCCAATCTCAACGATTAGCCATCTGCACAGGAGATATTATAGTGCACAAGTGTGTGCGCTAACACAGGTGCACTCTCTATTCCTTCACTCTCATAGTCCGGCAAGACGGCAATTCGACATGACCGGAGAGAGGTTAGGCGCAGGACCAACGGCTTAACGTGCTTTCCGAGGCACGGGAAAGACTATTATAAACTTTATCATCACCACGACACACCGCAGTTAACAATTCTTTTATTTTATGGCATCCAATAAGCTCATTTGAAGTGCTCCTTTATATCGACGACAAGGAAAACAAATTAGCTAAAACTGTAACAATACGTAGCCCAGATATCGGCCCTTTAATTGCCCGAGCGTATTAACCAGAGATTAAGCCAGTAGTCGAACGGGTAAGTAATAATATCGGTTACTGCTAGGGTTGCCACTACCTTATTATGAACTCTAAGGGGTAAAGTATACTTGTTCTTCCTCGTTCTATGTCATTAGAAGCAGCTTAAACCCTGATCTTAGGATTAGCAAGACGGGTTTTTATCAAGCGACTGCCACTTTTTTAACCAGCAGACAAATTGAACGATGATTACTTTTTCATAGTTAAAATTTTACTACTTAGATTTTCGAATATCGAGTGGTACATACTCATAAAGATATGAAGCCACGCCACTCGTCTTACATATACACACAAATATGTGACGCGTATCTTTAGTTATAAAACGCGAAGCTACATCTGCTCTATATATTAAATGAATAGTGTTGCATGTTTTATTCGTAATTCTAATCTTTTTAATACTTCTATTAATAAATATTTGTCAAAAATCTATTGCACGTCCGATTATATTTTTTTCTGTATAACAGTATCCTAAGTCCTGTTAGGGGTCAAACTTTCAATGCAGGCTACTAATTTGAATCTTAAACTACTAAATGGCAACCCTGCGTGAAACCTGTTGTAAAGGAAGCCAAGCATCCTTCCTGCATCTGCCACTCGTGGGATAACGAGCTTACTGTTCACCGCATATACTGTAGCTGAATTCAATTATAATCTTGCCATAAACGCCAGCATATTTTGTATAATTCATATTTTTTTAAATTTACCGGCTTTTGATATTGCAAAAGAAAAAAATCACTTATATACCTACTTAAAACATTAATTTTGCGTTGCAATTGGTGATACTTTGGAATATGTCTATATTGCGATCAATTGACTAGTTATTTTTGGCTGAATGCTGAAAAATTTTACGCTAGGCGATTAATCAAAAGTAGGTAAATTTTCATTCATATGATAGCAGTATTTTTTCCAAGTAAAAGGTTTCGTATTGTATTGTATACCTCCGCCAATATGTATCAATGCAAAAGTTTAATGTCGATCATTTAAGTACCTACTTAGTTAAAACATAAAACGCGCATATTAACAAAAAAAAAACTCTCTCATTCATAATATTCAAATCAAATTTGTAAATGAAACCATACATTATGGAAAGCAATAAGACCTTCCATAATTTACATCATCATCTTCCTAGCGTTGTAAGGTAACCAGTGCTTAGTCGGGGTCCGCTTAGACCATGCTCCAGGATTTAGCGAGTCTGGTAACCCTTATATAGGGGACCCTTATACCAGACAATTTTTGGATCATAGTTACACATACATACTTGGAATGTGCGAGTTTCATCACGGTGTTTTTTCCGCATCGCATTTTACTTACATTTATTCTACAAAGTCATGCTCTGTAGAATCAAAGAGACTTCTACTGTCTTTGACAGAGTAATGATGATTATGGTATCGTTGTCCAAACCTAAAAAAATCAGTAGGAAAGCGAATAGTAATGGCAGCTAAAGCACAAAGCATTAGTGTGCGGGTCACGGGAACAGGGGCGTGAGACAATACGCCACCACTTCCGAGGCGACGCACAGGTAGAAGGGCCGGGACAGTTGCCCCCACAAGTGATGGGACATCACCTGTTAAAAAATATAAGCAAATCAATCATTTGTCATCATAGCCTTAACATTTTTCTCGTGCTTAGATCATCAAGGTCCGCTTAGACCATATTATTAATTCTTAAACTAACTAAACTTCACGCCACTTCCCTAGCGGGGTAGGCAGAGAGAACCGAACGCCATATGGCACGATCCTTACACACCTCACTCGCCTCTTCAACATTCATAATCCTTTTCATACAAGCTCTATGGTTTTTATGACTCCTAACATCACCTTCTGTTAATACACGACCAATCTGGTCGTGGTAGGTGAGCCTGGGCTTTCCGCGGCTCCTACATCCTTCCACTACATCGAATTGTATATCTGTTTAGTCAATCTTTCGTCATCCATTCTTTCCACATGTCCGAACCATAATTCTTAATTCCTGCATTTACGAAGTCTGATTATTTCGTATAACGACTGCCACCTGACCGGTAACCCTCAGATAGGGAACCAGACAAATTGTATCATGATGATTACACATCCATCGTTTTTTGAATGTGCTTTATCCTCTTCTGTCCCATGTTGGTCTGGGACTCAAAACAATGTTCCAACTCTGTTCCTTGACTAGCCCGTCGTAAAAGGCGCCTAATGTTGTATTGGGTGTTAGGTTTTTACATTATGTAGGCGACAAGTGAGTCTCTTGTCGCTACCTTTTTACAATTTTCTACCTTAAATCAAATATATTTTTGGTTCATTGTGGTTTGAAGAGTTTGCTTTTTGGACTCTGCCTATCCCTTTGGAGATTGCGGCCATGATGGTGAACACAAACAAATTTTAGAAACTGTAATTGTTCCATATAACGTATACAAGTTGTTAATTTGCCAATAGAAAGATTCAAATGTTAATAATAATTCAGCACGTGTTTTTATGCCTGACTGTACCGGAAGACTGCGTGTAAGTACTCATTGTGACCGTTTCCGCCATCTTTCGGCGCCCGCGCACTGAATTCAAAAACTGCCATTTGTGCACTCCAAAGTTTATGATTGTTGTGTTGCAAAATACAACCATTACTTTGAACTAAAATAAATTGTGTTTAAAAGACGCAAGGTGCCCATTTTCATGGGAAGTAGGCCTATAAACGGTTTTGTGATGAAAAGTGAATTATCAAAAGCAAACTGAGTCGGTTCCTATAATTTTTTTCAGATCAATTCTTAAGATCCCGCTCGAAGGACCATATTTTTTCCTTCGTATATCTCCTACTGTTCACAAAATTATTTTATTGCTAACACCATAGCACATGGCTCAATTGAGAAAGGAAACAGTCAAACTGACGTCACCGAAGACACAGTAAATGTGCCGAAGACGTCAAAGTTTATTTATAGGTTTCTAGATTCAATTCCCCGTCCGGTCGCGTGAAGGGACCAATTTATGAAATTGACAACTAGCAAGTCATGCCAATAATAGACATTTGGAACATTAAATAACCACGATGCTTCATAGATCTTGATTGGTATTACATTGTTATGGTAAAGTAAAAATTTATACGCCCGTATGTTCCATGTTGATCTGGGAACTGGGACTCAATATTAATGTACCAGCTGTAATTCTTGCCCAGCATGTCGTAAAAGGCGACTAATGGTGTATGGAGTTCTGGTTTTGTGATTACGTAGGCGACGAGCTAGCCACTTGTCCTTTTAACAATTTTCCAACTAACCGAACTCAATTTTTGGTTTAAGGAGCTTAGCGCTCTTTGACCTCCGTCTACCAATTTTTTTATAAATATGCAGTTTTTCTCAGACTGTTTTCCTTTAACGCCGAGTTCCTAAGTATATGGTATAAATCCGCACTTAGATTTAAATGATCTAAAGATTCGTGCCTGAGAATACAGACCTAGGTAAAATACCTATATTTTATGTAGTAGGTATGTAGGTAGGCGGATTCCAAAGAGCGATAAAATCCTTAAACCAGATTCTGCCAAAAATTTAGTTCGGTTTGATGGAAAATTATAAAAAGTAGTGACAAATGGCTAGCTCGTTCTCTATGTAATCACAAATCCAGAACTCTATAAACCAATAGCTTCTGCCCGCGGCTTCGCTCGCGTGGTAGATCGATGAAACATGGCCTATATGTTATTCGGGTGTATGAGCTATATTATTCTAAAATTTCATTAAATTCCATTGAGTAGTATTTTTGTAAAAGAGTAACAAACATCCATCCATACATACAAACTTTCGCATTTGTAATATTAGTAGGAAGTAGAATTAGTCGCCTTGTACGACATTTAAAAAACACAGTTGATACGTGCTTTTTAAATCCCAGACTAACATGGGACATTTATAAATAAAACAAAACGTGTTATGTTTTGTTTTATTTATAAATGTCACATCACACACTTTAACCACATTCAGCCAAAAATAAAACTGTGTTAGGTTAGATGAAAAATTGTGGAAAAGTAGTGGCATGTAGCTAGCTTGTCGCCTACACAATCACATACCCAAAACCCGATATCCATTAGTCGCTTATAAATAACATACATAGAAAATACAGTGACGATAAAAATATTTTAGTTTTGTAATTTCGAATTTCAAATCATCGCAAAAGAAATGCTCCATGACAAAATTGTTCTTACAACGACATTTCGTTTAATAATATAACGGCAATCCAAAATTACTCTCTGGAAAAGGCACGTGCAACATTTGTTTCGGCACATAAGTAGCTAAATTATATCACCATATGTCACGGTACCACATTCAATCATTACAGTTAATAATCTTAATCAATATGCTGCCGACATACGCGTGTCTGTTATTAATTGTGTCAAAACAATACTTACGTTCATTCGAGGGGCAAAGTATCGGAAATCATTACTGAGCAAAAATATTAATTGAAAAATATCGACCAATTGTTGGGGTTGGACACCGTGAAATTATAGTTAGGATACTGTGTGCGGTAATGTGTATTATAATGTATGAGTTTTGACATGTTGGTAATGTAAGTACCTTACATTTAATTAACAATAATAAACTGAAATTAATACAATGTACATGGGCGTACGCAGCTTTTGGTCTAGGGTAGGAGGAATACAATTTTTTTTGGGTCCAGGAGGGGGCAATGCAATATTATTGATAGGTTCTTATAGTAAATGGACCTTGGCACACGAGTTCCGGGGGGGCAGCTGCCCCCCCGGAACCCCCCCCCCCCCTTGCGTACACCCATGACAATGTTTATATTACTGGCTCGATGGCTCATTCGGTAGTGGCCCTGTCCCATGCGCCAAGAGTCGTAGGTTCGATCCCCACCCAGGACGTATGATTAATACTTGTGTTTGTTGTGTGTCTAGGTGTTAATATTAAATATATTTAAATATATTTTTGTAATACCACTGTTGATTCTGATATACGTAACACAAGTGCTGGTAGCTCAATAGTAAAGACATACGTTTCATATGCGACGGGTGTAGGTATATATACCACGCCCATAATCCCTGATATAAAATTAAAAATAAAATATTGTAAGTATTTTATTTATTATTTTAATGCCTTTCTCAAAAAATATATATGAACTGGCAGAGCAAATAAAGAATTATGGTAAAAATTCCGTCGTTAAAGTAGTACATATAAACTTTTTCTCCGTATATTATTGCTGTCGGAAGTATGGTTATTTGAGGAATCCCGTAACCAGGTGTTAAAAATATTTAAACAGGTGTCTAATAGCGTATGAGTAATATGCTATTAGTTGTACTTCCTTAAGTAAATATTTCTTGATAAATTAATACAATCTACAGTAGTCTGCTTCAATATTCTGTAATGTAATTTTACTTCATCAAATATATATTTGAACCTCTGCAATGGTAAAGCTTCTTGCAAATTTCATTACATTCCAGTAGGTAAATTAAGAATATAACTTAAAAAACGTCAAAAGGTGGATGGATGCCAGTTAATCAAAATCAATTACTTATTTTTTCTTCGCGTAGCAACTCTGCCCCATGCGCTAAGAGTTGTGGGTTCGATCTCCAACCAGGACAAACATTCGTGTGATGAATACATAAGTTCGTTCTGTGTCTGAGTGTTAATATCCAATATATTAGTATATATTTGTAACCCCGCTGTTAATTCTGATATCCGTAACACAAGTGCTGAAGCTACTTACCTCGGAGTCAGATCAATGTTAGTGATATAGTTTGATGAAGTATATGTAATAATATACTTACTTATGCGCATAATAAAGATTATATTACTCCTAAGGATAAACAATAATAGAAATTAAGTACCAAAAATATCACACACTTGTAAAACTCATACATAATACAAGTTGTCGAGATAAAAACTAACACATACATTTGATAAATATACAAAATAATATTTCAAAATACATTCACGATCTGCATTAATATAAATGAATGCAACTCGAATCAAATTTGACCACTCCGAAAGGTCACCAGCGCGATAATTCGTTGACGAGTCAATAAAAAATAAAACAACAAGCGAAAGGATATTCTCAAGTGACATTTGTAGAGATAAAAACGATTTTATTTTCCCTCTTTTGACCTTTGCTGATGGAGGATCACGTTTGGGGACATAAAATGCACATTGTGAGACCGAAGTCTATTTTTAGGGCTAAAATCTCGGGAAATGTGCACCGATTGATTTTTATTCTGAATTGCCGATATAATAGCTCATTATCATATCCTTGTCAGATCCCATCTAGTGGCTGGATGTGTTTTCATGACATCACAGTTGAGCTGACTAGTCCGATCTCTCTCTAACCTGTTATATACCTGTTATATTTTATATACTCAGTAAGTATAGATGTTATATAGTATATATATATATAGTGAAAGACTTTATCGCGTGTTCTTCCTCTTTTCTCATCATATATTCGTACCAAGACAAACGGTTTCCTTTTATATTTTCTGTCAACGATGCTAATTTCGTATCTTATACCTACGATATGCTAGGCAAGGAACATAGTTGTACATAATTTTTAAGTCCCAGACCAACATAGGAATTAAGAATTATTTCGGAAAATAATATAATAAATGTATATATATAAGTAATTTGTATGCTATGTAGATTCGAAAGCTATGCATTTTGAATTTAATTTTGATTTCCAGTAGGTATGATATCACCGTTTGTGTAAACGATTAGAGGTCTCAATACAATGTTAGGATTTCAACTTAACTGTTTGTACAATACTTAGTAGATCAGCACATACAGTTTATTCAGCATTACAAATATTAGTAGAAACGATTTACTTACAAGATATCTACCTAACATGTCATGTGTATTATTATCACTTAGGTACCTACTTACTTACTTATCATCACGCTTATAATCCCCGAAGGGGTAGGCAACGTTAAAGGGCCAGCAGGCCGCTTTAAGCACATTCAACCAAAATTAAAACTGGGCTGGGTTAGATGTAAAATTTTGAAAAAGTAGTGACAAGTGGCTAGCTTGTCGCCTACACAATCACATACCCAATATACCATCAGGCGCCTTATAGAACATGAAGTCCCAGACCAACATGGGACTATTATTGGATATTGTATTGTATTATTATTGTATAACGTAAATAGAAAATTATTGCACAAATCCCATTTAATTTGAAGGTTTCATAAAAACGTTTAAATTTTCATAATAAATAATTATCAAATACAAAAAAAATAAAAATATTTTAAGTTTTTTTCATAATAAATAACTATGAAAGTTAAAAAGTTTTAATTTAGGCTAGTTTTGTTATTTAATAAGTATTCTTTATCCTATCATGTTTTCTAAAAGTTTCTTAACGGAATAACTAATTACTTATATATGTCTGCTTATCTATGCGTCGAATATAACAAACTGAAAAAAGAAGCGTTCTCATTTTTGGTTGTTAAATATCCAATTAGAAACGGATTAGTAAAAAAAGGGTCTTTTAAATCTAATAAAAATTAGCCAAATATTTTTTTATTACCAATTGGGTAACTTTTTATAGGATGGTGACAAATTGCGGATTGACAGCATCTACCTGACTCGTTCGGAATTTTGAAAGTTATCTGATGCCATATATTAAGCTTCAAATATCCTGTTTCAGACAATGACTCTTTGTCTTATCCCGATTTAAGAAGGTATACAGTTATACTTTTACTGCAGTAATTAACTTAGGTAAGCGAAAAAGTTTAATAAAAACCATGATAGGTATGTAGATTCAGTGGAATAGTTAGCTTAGAACCATGATTAAAAAGATCCGTCAGAGTGTTGCTTGCGGAAACCCATTCATCAAAAAACATCATCCTCCTAGTTCATAAAAATCGTCATCCTTCGTGCTTAGTCGGGGTCCGCTTAGACCATGATCCAGGATTTAGCGAGCCTGGTATTATATTAAAGCAACTGCCGATCTGACCTTTGTAGCCCGTTAGGGAGCTAGACAGTTTTGGATCATGGATTCGTTTATAAAAAAAATATTGTTTAAATAGTTTTATATACTTATGGGCATTTCCTCATGTTGGACTGGGATTTAAATGAATGTGCCAACTGCATTCCCCATCTAGCATGCCTAAAAGGGGACCAATGGTGTATTAGGTATTTGGTTTGTGATTATGAAGACGAGCCAACCATTTGTCACTTATGCGTGTGCTTTCGATCGATTAGTAGTACCGTGTATTGTCTCATTAGCCATTATGCATGTCTGAAATGATATACCAACTGTGTTCCTTGCCTAGCATGTCGTAAAAGGGGTTTGTGATTTTGTAGGCGACGAGCTAGACACTACATTTTCCCAGTTTTTTATCTAACCCAGCCCAGTTTTATTTTTAGCTTAATATAATATATGATATGTTTGTATGTAAGCATGTGAGTATATTTCTTTAAAAATATGTGGCAAAACCAAAGCCAATGTTGCAAAAAAATTTTTAGATATCTCCAAACGGTTTATCGGCCCCAACTTGGCTTCAAACCAAACGTGATTCATAAACACTCATAGCAGAAGAATTTCACTGTACAATATTTTTGCACGCCCATCAAATCTTTATTGCACTTGAAAGTTGTAACCATAAAGAAAATGCATTTTTGTTTCCAAAATAACTGGTCTTGAGCCGAACCGACACATTGAGACGTATTTCTTACGGTTTAAATCTGTGTTGCCATATACATGTGAATGCAAAAAAAAACATATATATTAAATATCATCCATACATACCTACCTATATACCGTCACGCCCACACACCCCAAGGGATAGGCAGACCGAGAAGAAGGAATCACATTAAGTGTAATGTGATTGCTTCTCCTAAATGTAGTGACATTTAGCCAAAAATCAAATTAAGGTTGCTTAGATTAAAAATTGCAACTCCACTCCACTCGTCGTCTTTAAAATCAAACTAATACGCCATTAGGTTTTTCGACATGCTAGACTTGATGTTTTAATAAACATGTATTCTTAACCAAAGATTATTATAAGTATCGATAACCCATGCTTTAATTAACATACATAACATCACGCCCATGATCCCCGAAGGGGTAGGCAGAGTCAAAGGTTAGATGGAAAATTGAGAAAAATTAGTGACAAGTGGCTAGTTTGTCGCCTACACAATCACATGGCGGCGTCCTTACTATTGAGCTACCACCACACCGCTCAATGCTAGGGAAGAAACACAGTTGGCAAATTCTTTTTAGGTCCCAGACCAACACGGGACAAAAATGTATTTCCTGCTTTAATTAATTTCCTTAAAATTCTATACAAAAATTACATCAGTTAGCAACACCGGTACAATCCCTCCGAACCCGTGTGGTGTCTGTTCGTCCGAACGCCATCCGACCTCAGCATTTACAGCCCATTGTTCCAAAAGAAGAACGTTGTAAAATCATTGTAAAATCATTAGGTACTATAAATTACCTAACGCGAGCGTAACCCAGGTAGCGCCTATTGGTTAAGGGAGCTTAAAGCTCAGCAACAATTTAAGCTTTTATGTTTATTGTAAGCTTGTACGATTGTAAATTGTGCTAGCGAAGTAAGCGGAGACGATTCGGTTGAGAATTCTCGTTGAAGGCACGCTACGTTGATAACTTGACCATTTGTCTTAACTAATACAGGCTTTAAATCTTTGTGTGGTACAGTCAGAATGTACAGAGTACAACAAAAGACTTAACTGCAACTTCTCAGATTCATCATTTTCTATTTTGACAAGCTCGATGGCGCATTCGGTAGTGATTCTGCCCCATGCGCCAAGAGTTGTGGGTTCGATTCCAAACCAGGACAAACATTCGTATGATGAATACTTGTGTTCGTTCTGTGATGGGTATTAATATCCAATATTTAAGCATATATATGTAATACCACTGTTGATTCTGATATCCGTAACACAAGTGCTAAAGCTACTTACCTCGGAGTCAGATCAATGTACGTGATGTAAGTAGTCGGATATTTTTTCGGATATATTGTTTTTTTATTTGTTACGAAATAGATCACTTTCTTTTGATTTGATTGAGTAACTTTTATGTTATTCAGCAAAATCAAGGTCAAAATCAAAAACAACTTACAAATCGCCAACAAGATAAACAACATGTTAATTTACCTATATACTCGTGTATTATATATGTAGCCTGCCTATACCTAATTTGTATAATAGGTGTAAGCGTGGGTTCTTGTTCGAGGAATATGTCTGCGAATAGAGGTTCCTCAGAGTTTTTTTGGCAAATTGTATTAGAGAGATGACCCAAGTTATAATGGTACGTATTAAAAATAGATTTAGGATTTTTTTTGTTGAAAAGTATTACATTTCCCAAGCTAAATTTTACAATAGTATAGTAATTAATAATAAAAAAATTCATAAAATAAAGCACATAATCATTTATTCTCGAAGAGACAATGTCATTGTAGCAGCTAATTGTTACACAATATTTATCAACGACAGATAACGACGTCACTACAACTAAATCACCGACTACGTAGCGAGCGTACAAAAAATGTCACTCACTACGCCATTGACTTGCCATTGAAACATCACAATAGGCGAATAGTTTACGCGCGAAGTCTTAGCGTCCCCTTTACTTCACCTGTGTCCTGGCAAAAAGCGTCCTTGATCCATTCTTAAGGGTTCGCACTTCGCGCCAAGTGGTCACCGAAACGTGCGCGCGCAATGCGCGGGAAACGCGCCGGCGCAGGCGCTCAGTCGCAGTCGAACAGCCCGCGTGAGCACGCGGCAACGAAATCCCGCGCTTTTGTAGGTTAGAATTTTGGCGCGGTCCGCCCATCCGCCAGGTGCGAACCACGATAGGCTCCCCCGCTCGCACTCGTGCGCACCCGGGCCCTCCCTCTCGCTCCCTACCTGCGGACAACAGCTGTTTTCTCGGGAGATTAGTCAGATGTTTCTCGGTAACCAGTCGCAGCTCACCTGACGTTGATATGGCTGGAGGACGCACGCCGAAGCAGAGGAGACTAGAGATGGCTGCCGGGATGGCGGCGCTGAGGAACGTATCGAACACTCCGAGGAGACGCCGCGGAAGCTGCAAGTGTTTGTTCGGCGCGCCGGACAGGGATGAGACGACGCGCTTGATGGCGGAGCAGTACGCGAGGGAAAGGAAGCGGTTTATAAGAAGATTCAACTTCGACATCGAGACGGAGTGCCACTATAAGGCTGCGAAGTTGGATTCGCCAGTGAAGTTCTGTGATGAGGATAAGGAGAACTCGAGGAGTCCGATGCGGTCGGCGGCTGAGGCGCTGGCGTGTGTCGGAAACACGGACCTGAGGGTCCTAGGGTCGCCATCGAGGAGAGCCGGGAGCAGTAGCAGTTCCCCGAGGACCCCGCGCACCCCGAAGACGCCCCGAGCTGCCCGGACGCCACGCACCCCACGCACTCCAGCGTCTAGGAGACAATTGCAAATGACTGGTCAGTACCAAATATTAAAATGAAATTTTATTAGGCAATCATAATTTGTACAACCGCTCCTGATGGGCTGGTAAAAATAGGCCAATCAAAATATGCTTCCTGTATCAACTTCGGTTTTCAAGTCATTCACCCTCAATCTATTTAGTCTATCGCAATTAGCATCATTAGTAGGTGTATATCACTCAGATTCAAAGACGGGATTTTGAAGTTGTAATTTGTTACCGATTTCCTGTTTACCATTTGATATCATCGACTTAGCATTTCGCAATTTTAATTCTTGTAAATATAAAAATTTCATAATATGCTGTGGTGGATAATTAGACTCACAATCGCTTACCTGTGTTGTTATTTGCACAAGGGTACCACAAAAGGCTCCTGAAAGTGGGCCAAGCGAGTATCGAACACATTGCTTAAGCAAACATTGTATAAGCAAACACTATCCTATCTTCAGTTTGTGTTTGGACGCAGTTAAAAGCTTCTTGAGTTACGACCCTTTTATTAGTATCGATTTCTCGGCGTGTATTTTCATCATTATCATCAAACTCTGTTGCTACCTAAAACGGTGCATGTAGATAAAACTATTTAAGAGCAATAATCAACCATTCTCCCAAATTGGGAGCTTTTAGATCATAAATATCTACTCCAAACAAAACGAGTTACATCAAAATATCTTCAAATATGATTGAATCTTCCATTTTAGTCTAGTTTTTGTCACAAATTATGCGGAAAAATAAATGATTTAACATCTCATCTATTGTCAATATTTCAAGAACGTGATTTGCTGTTTACAATTATAAATTGAGAATGTCACACAAAACCAGACCATTGTCTCTAAACTATTGATGACCACTGTCTTAGACGACCCATTTGATTTACTGCAAAAGACTTAATGTAAAACAATTCGTTCCACGTATTAATTTTAACATCGAAATCCTACTAATTAAAAAGATTATGAAAATTTGTTTGGTTTCAACTAAGCACATTCAAACAGAATTAACTAAAACTTAGCAGTATAATATAAACAATACAATACTAGTAGTAAGCTTACATAAGACAGGACAGTTTAGTTCTTGTCGGATAATATCCGGGATATTCCGTTTTAGCTGATGTAAGCCGGATACACAGACGAAGTCACAGGCAGACGCTAGTTATCGAATAAAAAAGTAGATGTCATAACTTAATGGGGCGCATAACATTTTTATTATTAACTTTTAGTACTTTAAAGCCAGAATTGTCCAATTCCAACTTAGCTTAATAACACTAACTATAAAACTACACTTACTAACCTAAGTAATAAAAGCCTGTCTTACGAAAAGCGAGAGATTTTATAGAATAATCCTCCATCGGTTTATAGCTCTATTAAAACTGTTTATTGTGATGTCTTTACTTGGCTTACGTCTGATTTAAGTCTCATATTGTGTATGGCGAAAGGAGAAATCATCTCTCGCTTTTGTAGCATCCATAAAAACAGTTGTATAGACCAACTGATCAGAATTCGAGCCATGGCTTTATCCAATGGTTCATGGTTTCAGAGGTCAACGACCGGTTACGTCATCTAAGGTCCGAGTCCATTACACTTTTTGCTTCACTTCACTAAAGTTCCTTCCTCCCAAACTCATTTTACTGTCATGAACATCCTTGTCTAATTTAAACCTTATTGTCTACGTGGTTGCGATTATACAAATCCTTTTTAAAGTTGTCATGATTAATGCCATGTATTATTTATACACCAGCTTAAATTTTAAAACAAGAAGTTACTATGAATCATTCGCAACCTTTAATTACGAAGTTTCTTTTTTTTTTTCACGGCTTTAGAGTTCACGTGTTGTTTTTTAACACAGCATTCTTCTTGCCTTACACTGCATGCGGTAGTGGTATTTTATTCGAGACTATCTTCAATATTTCTAATTATTTAATTTTTGAATGTCTTGCAGAAATATATACATATTTTTATTCCCGATATTTGACAAATATGTAGTTATAAAAATAACTGTTAATTGTTAAACTGTTAAAAAAAAGTTATATACGAAAAATTATGTCAAATATTATTCTCCTACTAAACAAAACAGTGATATCTTGTCAAATAAAAATACTTAAATATTTTTTTATAATTTTTATATTCGCAATAATTGATAAATGGTTAAGACCTCAAATCGAATACTAAAGAAAATAATTAAATACTTATCTATCTGTATTAAAAAATATTAATTCAGCCAGACCTAATTTGATGGATAAGTCCAAATATTTGTCGCGATAACGATAGTAGGTTGCATCAGATATATTGTACAAACAAACAAACACTCGGTGTTTGCCTGGGCAGGGCCACTTGACCCAAATGTCCTTGCTAAATACATATTGCGTTTTTTATACATTACGCGCTGGAATGTAGAAAAATAAATCCTAGGCTGTACGTAACTGTTTAAATGAAACAAAACCAACCCTAATGTTTTTCTGATATCTGCAAAACTACTTGCAATACCTATATAAGGTACTACGAGTTTATTTGAAATTATGATAAAATGAATAAATAATACCAAATCAATAAAGAATAACTATGATTATTCATACGTTATATTCTTCCCAAGAGAGACTCGTGTAATAAGTAAAAAAAGTTAAAAATAATAGCTCTGAACATTATATTTAAAATAAAAGATTCCCACGGATTTGCTTCTTTAAAGTCTTATAAAGAGGCGTAAATGTTGTTTAAAGCAACATATAATATATAAAAATTACCTACGATAAATCATGTTTTCAGTTATTAACTCTTAACTAGATTTGCACTTGAGCAATTTAAAACGCTGTCAAAAGGGTTGCTGAAATATTAATTAAAAAGACTTACATAAGACAAGTAGCTAATTTTAATCTTACAACATACATCAGTACATTAATCACCTCAAAGTCAAAGTAAATGATTAACAATTGTTAATTGCAGAGGAAAACATTAAACAAGTCATAGTTAGTCACACGTTGGCTATTAGCATTTCACGTTATCAAACGTGACCTAACATTTTGTGCTTTTCCCTATAACTGATTACCTTGTAAGACCATATTGGGAAAATTACCAAATGCTAGGCAACATTCAACTATGTTAGAAATATACAGATTATAATCATTTGTTTTTTTTTTTTTTTTTTTTTAAGATTTTTTAATGGAAATTTCTCTTTAAACGAAGTTATATTACCTTGTGTTAATACTTTGGTGCTGTTAAAATTGGATACCTTTTATGAATGTTAAATGCCATTTTTTTTACAAAACATATAATATGCTAGTATAGATACTTTATGCATTACTTATAATAAAATTTATGAGATAATTTAGACAACAATACGAAATAGTTATTAAAGCGATTAATTTACAAACAAATCATGCGTTGATCAAATTTTGGTTCCAATTTATGCAATCAGAGTAACAAATTATTAGCTAATGTAGTTTAAGAATATCACTGTCACCAAGTCTAAAACAGAAATATCGATGGCAGCTTCCGTAAAAGGCCAGCTTTGATAAACACCACGGGACATGAAGCCATATTTGAATAGCTATTGAACCCGTGATGGCCCCTTAGATTGACGTAACCACCACAATAGATCTGACCACACCTGACCCAACTCTGTGACTCATACTTGAATCTAATCAAGCTATCCTGTAATCATTTTTTTCATAGTCATCATCGTCTATGTCTTAAAAGGTATACTCGCACTGTTGTTGTTTTAATTCTTTAAGAATTTAAGTTTTTTCTCTCTACTCATAGTCTAAGAAGAACAGAGATTTGAATGGTCGTTATATATTTTGTAAATTTATTATTTCATATGTATCGTATATTATGTTGTTTTGTTTTTTTTAAATGTTAGTACGTTTTGAACAAAAAAAATTATATTGCAAAGAATTTCTTGGTCCGACTGATATAGAAACTCAGTTGTGCACTCTCCGCAGGATCTATAAATTTTATTGAAATATTTTTTGCGTTAAAAGTATTTTTGATTTAAAAAAGACGGGCACCTCTACTGAAGACATCTAGTACTTCTACTTAGAAAGTTACTTTATTACTTGACTTTATGAAATGTTTCAAAACACGTCTTTTATTTATTACTATTCTTCCAGTTTTCTATCAGAGATCTAATCAAACTGAAATTACTTTTTGTAATTTCATATAATCGTTTTCCTTTGCTTATTTCTCTTGGAAATTTATTTGTGACTATCTTGATATATGATATAAAATTACAGAGACTCTTAATTTCGAAATAGCTAAGCAATATTTGATTTGGTAATCTGCGTGATCCTTATTTATACAGATTAATTATAAAAAACCTTTCTGTTTTATCACAAATATACATACATCTTTTTCTGTATAATATTACTAGTATAGAAAAAATAACATAAAAAATATTAGCCATACAAAACTTAAAGTAAACCTTTCTGTATCCCTCGTAATGTCGGGAGAGGTCACATTACTGAGTTAACTACTAGAATTTCTAAGCAGGCGGAAGACAAAAAATAGGAAAGTACTTTTTATATTGCTTATTCGTGGCCCGACAAACAATAGAACAATACGAGGAAGCGTTGATACAGACAGACAGAACGATACGCTGGAACTGATAAAATAGGTCCGCAAATAGATTCGCTGGAAAGTGCCGATTCTTTTGAAGAAATAGTTAATAATGGCCGCTTTGTAGCTGATTCTTAAAGATTAGATGCTTTAAAAGATAGAAGATGTTTATAGAATAGATAGACATAGGTTATGTGATTCTCAAGCAATACCCAGTAGGAGATGACTATCAGCTATTTAGCCTAAGCTCGAAAAACTGCAGTTAAATAGAGTAACGCTTTCTTAAACAAATAGACAAAAGCTGTTTTCCAGTGTTAATAAAAACAATGAAATATGAGAAACAAATGCTTGTCATCAACATATTTAATTTTCCATAAATGTGATCGTTTTCTCATTATTTCTTTCTATTTGTATGTTCTTTTGTGGTCTTTATAATTTTGCTTCGTAAAAAAATCTTATACCACATTTTTGTGTGTCTAAATATTATAATGGAACAGAATCAGACTTTAAAAACCTGGTGTATTCTATTTATTTTATAACTAGCTACCCGGCGCACTTCGTAACGCCCCGTTCTCGGATTTTCAATACCCATTTTTTTTATTTACCGCGCAATTTTTCCTTTCTTTCATAAGAAACTTCTCTTGACAATAACAAACACAACTAAAAAAGAATTAGCGAAATCGGTAAAGCCGTTCTCAAGTTATAGCTTTGGGGTGGACTACCCTTATCACTTAGGGGTATGAAAAATAGATAGTAGCCGATTCTCAGACCTACTGAATACGCATATAAAATTTGGTAAAAATCGGTAAAGTCGTTTCCGAGGAGTACGGTAACTAACATTGTGACATGTAAAAATTTTATAAATTAGATATGGCAATGTAGAAAAAAATACTAACCATACAAAACCCAAAGTAAACCCTATTCTGCTTAACACCTTGCTTGATTGAGCCTACAAGTGTACTAACCTGCTAGCGTGTTACATTACAGCATGTTACATTGCAATAATAGGAATGATGACTACGTTAAAAACTAAAATTCTATTTAGTCCGTCAGTTAGATTATACAACAATACCAGAAACATATTTTTCGCTTTATCAAATTAACAATAAATGACAAATATAAACAGCATCAAGTTTATGGAGTGGGGGCTTGCGACGTCACTATTTAGTAAACATTTTACAAAAGCGTGACGTCACGCGCAACTTGAACGCATTGTATCTTCGTCAATGTTTGATTGACAAATTCAAAAGAAAATACGTGTTCAATATTTCTTTATAATCTAACTGACGGACTAAACAGATTTTATTAGTCATCTTGCGTGTTATACATATTTTAACAAGAAGTATTTTTTTAAGACAGAATCGTTTAAAGTGTTAATTTCCGACACAACACCGTAAACACGTTCAGGTATGAAAGCATAAACATAATTCCAAAAATAATCCAAAAACAGTTATCCTTTAAAAAGTTTTATATATATCTCGAAATATATTTTTGCTGTGTAGTATATAGTATATGTTTCTATTGTTAAATGCAAGCTTAATAACGGTTCATAGTTTTAAAATCCAAAAGTTACTCATGGTACTTGGTTACCATTTACGGTGCCTCGATTTTAACATGAATATTATTATAAGCTCTGAGCTACTACAGCTGTAAAGCTCACTCAAAGTCAAGCCTGCTAGGCGAGGCCAGTCATTTTCCCATAGGGCACGGTGGCTGCACACGTGGGGTGGCCGGTCACGGTCTCTGGTTCTGTTCCCGTCCGCTGACGACAGAATTTTAATTGGCTCATTTTTATTCTGTTGGGAAGGGCTTTGTTGCTAGGCTGAACGCCATCTTGGATGGAATAGACGTTGTGTTTAAACTTAGTACTTGTAGTTGGTTTGAAACAACAATATCTCGTACAGATTAAGTTTTGTTTATAGTAAAAACCACAAAATAATGCAGTGACCATGGCCTTGAGACACATGTTACACCAGAAGTATCACATATGCATTGGCGACCTTGCAATGCTTGAATGCATTAATAAACATCCATGATTCGAGTAGAAATTATTCTTTTCACACATAACCTTGCATACCCATTGGTTTTTGTAACCAGGATCTCTATTACCAAGCGAATCAACCCTGGTGTTCTAGCCAAACATACCTTTACCCAAAATGTCCGGATGAACAAGAACATTTCGAGAATCAATAATGTTCCAAATTTTAGAAGTCAATTACTCCAACGAATGAAGTTTAGAAATAAGAATCCTTAAGTAAGAGTATATTTATTACGTAACAAAGGAAAGATGAATTAATGTATATTTATGTAAATAGGTATACAGTTAAAATGATCTCATGGCTAACAAACTGTAACTAACGTATGATCACACATAAATAATGACTCACGTGCAGTAGGATGACTTCTCTCCAAAAAAAAAGACCAATTAATAGACATAACCATGAAGTCATCAATTCAACTGCGAATAAATGTCAAAAATTACACGAGCTTCACAGTTTAAGAATGATAAATTTATTGGCATCATCAAAGTAGAGCTTGAATTTATTTTTTAACTAGCTTTTCCTGCGGCTTTGCTTGCATGGTACATCCATAAAACATAGCCTATGTGCTATCCCATTCTATAATTTATGTGTATGGCTAATTTCACACAGAACCCTTCGGTAGTTTTTGAGTTTATTCGTTACAAACAAACAAAAATACAAATGTTTCCTCTTTCTAATACGAGTGTGGAAAAAAACAGTTTTTATATCACATTAATCACTACAAATCACAGTTTATACTGCATCTTATTTAATCTTGTTTTAAATGAAATCAAATAAAATATCAATAAATGTACTGTTGTCAATTGAATTCCACATTTCCGTAAAAAACTTTTAAAGTCAGGTAATCGTGATCTCATCCACAAACGGCTGGTGAGTTCTTTAAATCCGATTTTTATTTAAGCAACTCCCATTTGTCATCCGACTTCATTCTATTCTACATAAGCTTTTAATTTTTTCAAATTTAGACCCCTCATCATCTTCCTAGCGTTATGTCCCGTTCTTAGACGGGGTCCGCTTAGACCATGATCCAGGATTTACCGAGTCTGGTAATTACATTGAAGCGACTGCCGATCTGACCTTCGTAACCCTAAGATAGGGGAACCAGACAATTTTTGGATAATGGTTTCAAATTTAGGCCCCTGTTTTAAATTATATTTTTGTGAATAAATGTTACAAAAGATTTTGCCTTATTGTTCCAGAAATGATTAATTCTTACGCTAACGCGATGCTAGCACATTTCACTTTTAATTAATACTTATAACCATAAACCTTATATAAATCTATATATAGTAATATCATAAAAAAACCTAGATCGTTTCTATGTTTGTTTCTAAATAACACCTAATCAGCAGAATGGAATTAGTTAAAATGTCAAAAACCTTTAAATTTCAAACCATTTGTGTTCCCATACGGGCACCATTTCCTTTTAAACCTAATTCAGAAATCTACGCATCGGATTGTATCGATATAATAACATAATGAAGATAGTCTATGATATCATAATGAAGATAGACACCTACAGCAAATTCATCAACTCACGATACACAATCCGCTCCTTCACTCTCAGTCTGTAATTTATTTGGCTACAATGACGCCCATCCGGGAGTCGGCATAGACAGGTCTAATTTTAAATTTGAACACGCGATCCCGAAATGCTAATTTTAAATGGCCGAACAGTGAACTGTGGACACGGACAGACATTGGGACAAAAAGGGTATTATAATAATTGGAGCTTGCAGGTAGGAGCGTGAACTATGCCGAATTACGGTGCCTCACAACATTCGTGAATCGTGATCGGTATCTGGAGATAACATTATAATACATACACGTGCAATCCACGAGTAGTCTGAGCAGTAAGCTACTTAACCACTGCAGCCAAAAATTTAATTCAGTTGTGATAGATGGAAAATTGTAAAAAAGTTTGTGAAAGTGGCTAACCTCAGTGCCGGATTGGATTAATAGCAGGAGGAAGCAAATGCTATCAGAGGCCTCGCGTTACATTAGTAAAGGTAACCTCGTTGGACCAAGATCCAAATGAAGACTATTATTTTATGCAAGGGCCTTTTGGTAAGCATTTGCTACGGGCCCTGCGCTGGCTAGATCCAACATTGTCTAACCTGTCACCTAGACAGTCATAAACTCGATGCCCAATACGCCATTATGCTAGACAGGGAACACAGTTAATAAAACATTATAAGTATCACATCAACATAGATCATTAATATTATATAAAACAACTTAACATATTATAAATGCAATTATAATTAAAGTTACGTCAAATGTAAGTCAAGCTTAGACAACAAGCTCCATGTTTGGAAAGGCACGTGAAGGTATTCATTCTGATTATGAATAAGGTTAAAATATTATGAATAATAAGGTTAAAATAAGCCAATTTAAAGCCTTAAAATATGGACAACATATTCACTATTTATCCTCATAAAGAAGAACAAAATCAAAAGCTACCCATCATCTGCACTGAAGACAGAAAATGAAATTTAAGAATATTTTTTAAATTTTTATGTTAAAGACATTCTCGCTATTGCATATTCATTTGACAATGGAGCTTTAAACAGGACTTTAGACGTTCAACATTGTTGTTGATATGTAAATCCTCTTTGTTTTATAATAATATGTTCAGAAATTTGAGCGTGTCTATTATCGTAAGCATCTTCTTAGGATTTCCATTGCTGTCTATCGCCGGTCACTCTCCAGTTTTGACTCTCCAGTCCGCTCTCTTTCAAATCAATGGCATTAGACAGAGATAACATCTCATTACCAACTTTTTTATTCCAATCGTGACCTCACAAATGCGAGTGCATCGGGGTCGATGACCGCTCGTGGCCTGATAATGCACGCTTCCTTGTTTCATGGCTTAACCGATAACGCACAATGCGCGCGACATCTTGTGTGACCTGCAGTTTGCACCTGTGTAACACAATCCTAGCAACTAACATTCATAACACGAGTTTAACAAACAATGTAAGCGTTCCTGTTTAGAGTCCCGTGCCAAGGAGGATTAGGTTCTAGATTCTGTTAGTAGTCTTTGCATTTTTAGCATGGAATCTTTCTGTGGAACACAAAATTGTGATATGTCGCAGCAAAATGGAATGCGCTAAGTCGGAGCATGCTCAGACATGTCTACACAGCATGCTCAGACATGTCTACACAGGATTTTTATTGTCATTCGTTTGAATTTCAATAGTTAGTCGAGTGATAGTCACCAAATATTCAAATTCTAACGAGTAGATTGGGTTTTGAAGCCAAAATTTAAGCTTTCAAGATTTAACAGCAGTAATCCTGCAAAAGCTCTCGGATCAACAGCTTAGTGATTGCAAAGCTTCAATAAAAAGAGTTATTTAAGCCCGTATAGTATTTTGGATCCTAACCACGTAAGTTTTGAGTTCGAATATTGTCAGCCCATTTCTAAATTCAAAAAAATATTTGGTTCGGAACGTCTTCATCTAGCCTTGACGCATAAAAATATTTTACTTAATTAATTCACCCACATAGTACTCTTTCCCGTAGGAATACGGGGATAAAATATAGCCTATGTTACTTGCTGATTAAGTAGCTTTCCATTGGTAAAAGAATTTTTCAAATCGGTCCAGTAGTTTCGGAGCCTATTCAATACAAACAAATTATAAAGTTTTTTTTCTTAATAATATTAGTATTATAAGAGATTTTCATGGAAACTTTCTCATTTTTGGAAGGGCCTTTTTCCATTTGAATATTTCAATAATGTTGTCATTATAACCTTAGTTTATATCAAGCATAGTAAATATGTTTAGTATTCGTGATTATAGTAGGAATCTATTTTTTTTATATCTGTTTTATATTACTTTATTATTATTCAGAATTCATTTGGAAACTACGTGTCAGTATTTCTTGTATGAGAAATAACGTGAAACTCGACCTAGATACCGCTTTCAAAATGCTACTTGAAATCCTGTTCCTTATAACCTCCATTCGCATACAAATTGCGAAATGATTCATTTCCCAGGAAACTTTCGCCTCATACTGTTTACTAACATTCATTTATACTGTAACTTTGTATACAGCATTTACAACAAGCTGTTTTTCAACTATAAACCTTAAGTTTACTAAACTTAAAGTATTTTATAACGTAGCACAAGCTTTGATTCCCGTTAGGTAAGAAGTAGGGTGAACAACCGAGTCAGAAGAATATATAGTGTCTGTGTTTCAATATTTTAAAATACTAAAAAGTTTTGCGGAATAGTTTTGCACACGGCACGCGGAAAGAGCGCATTTATTTAATTTTTTATGTTGTAATTAATGTGTTGGCTATACTCGTACGTTTGAGTGTTTATTCTTTGTTTTCGACGTCTCCGGAAGATTTGCTTTGTCTCCTAACAATTCATTGAATGTCATTTGAGTACGCTTAGATCCTGATTTAGGATTTAGCGAGTTTAGTAATTACATTGAACCGACTGCGCATCTGATCTTCGTAACCATTATAAAGGGCAACCAGACAATATTTGAATCATAGTTGCAAATCCAAAGCTGTTAAATGTGCAGGTTTCATCACGATGTTTTCCCTCACCGCCGAGCTAGTGGTATGAATACATTTGAAAAATCCAGAGGTTTGGGCTTTAACCCGCACCTCTCGGTTATAAGGCGCGTGTGCCTTACCGTTGAGCTATCACCGGTCTAACCGCGCACCGCTCTTGCAATAATATTGTATTGAATACAATTATATTCGTATTCTAACTAAGAAGCCACTTTTCCAAAGCCCCTGTTTTATCACATTTTCTCTCTACATTAAGGGGCCTGCTGCCCCTTTGACTCTGCCTACCCCTTCGGGGATTATGGGCGTGATGTTATGTATGTATTATCTCTGCATCACCTATAATACAGCTTTCGGAAATAGTCTATAATAAGTATCATTTCTCACAGCATTTCCAAACATAACCAGTCACAAATGTTCTTGCCAGACCATCAAACCCAAGATACAATTACCAATTTGGTTCCCACTTAGGTAGGGTTGCCAGTACGTCAAACCTAATAGCCGGACAACCAAAAAGCCCGGACACCCTCCAACATTGGACGGACACGATCAATAGTCGACTCGCCGGCGTTCGGCCACGCTCGGCACTCGCTCATTTGTGAAATGTAAAAAGGCTAACAAAAGCCGGCCAAAGCCGGACATAGTTAGCAATGTCCGGCTTTTTCCAGACACCTGGCAACGCTACACTTAGGTAACACCAGTACTGGCTAAGTTCTAACTTATGCTAAGTTATAAGTTATATGGCTGTCTTTCATAATATGCCTGTTATTATGAAAGACAGCCATTTCAACTTGCTTGTCTATTTCGTTAGCCGATTCGTTTCTCTTCCGGGTAGTTAGTTAAATATGTTTTTCAGAGACATAAACTTTATTTCGTAGAGAGACGATAGGTGTGTCAGTGTTAACTCCAGCTGATGTTTACGTCTGTATTAATAGAAATACCAACACAATGCGCTGTGGTTTCGCTTTTATTTTCGGCGGGGTATTGAAATTACTTGGCTTCAATACGTTACGGCTTCTGAGAAAGCCATCGTGGCGAAAACATTTAGACAGTCCGCTTCTTAGAAGCGCTTTGCATGAAACATTATAAAATATGCGCTACGTAAATTATGGCACGGTGTAAAATATGCGAATGTTGTACTGGCGAAGTATCCGTACACTTTGCGTTTAATTATGATAATGTCGGGTCCCTTGTTTCTCACGCCATTGTATCTTGATATTAACGTATACTCGCATCTCCCAAGTTGCTTATTAAACTGGCGAAATTTATTTTCAACTAGCTGTGCCAGCGGTGTCACCCGCGTTTATGGCTAATATTATAAAGACTATCTCCGTCATACATGATTTATATGTAACTTTAACCATTAAGGCTGCACACGCGACGGAAGCTTAAAAAATGGAGTAACTTCTCCCGTTTTCCCAACATTTCCCTTCACCACTCTGCTCCTATTGATTGTAGCGTGATGAAAAGTATACTATAACCTGCCCAGGAGTATGAAGAATAATTGTACCAAGTTTCGTTAAAATCCGTCGAGTAGTTTTTGTTTCTATAAGGAACATACAGACAGACAGACAGACAGACAGACAAAAATTTTACTGATTGCATTTTTGGCATCAGTATCGATCACTAATCACCCCCTGATAGTTATTTTGAAAATATATTTCATGTACAGAATTGACCTCTCTACATATTTATTATAAGTATAGATAACACGGTGTACTTTTACTGCGTATGGTGAGATGTATGACTGTACCTTTCCGTAGCCACTATCATCATCACACATCATCTGTCCAATCAATCACTTCACTTTATTTTGTATGTACAATGTTTCTAAAATTATTATTTTAGTAGTAAAATTTAATAGCGTGCATGATCTATAGAAGTATTACGTGTTTAGGCTGGCTTCATCCAGGATTGTAGACTAAACGAAATACAAACGGGAGGGAATCATCTTCTTAGCCATGCTACTTCTTCTTGGCAATATCTTAATACCTTATCTAAATCGACAGGCCCGTTAGTCGAGTGGTCAGATACCCTGACAACGAAACCAAGGGTCGCGGGTTCGAATCCCGCTAGGGGCAAATGTTTCGTGTGATGAATATGGACATTTGTACTCGAGGCATAGATGTTATAAACGTATTTAAACATGTCTTTCCGTTCGCCTAGTATCCATAGTAAGCATAAGCTTAGTTTGGAACTAGGGAATTGGTGCGTCAGTCTGGACAATTTATTATTTAAGTATTAATAAATAAGATAAAACAGCAATATGTATCAAAAATTTATACAATTACTAATATTGCCATAATTTTTAAACCATTACAATGTTCTTGGGTCAGTTTACCTTTTACTAAACTAAAGGCTGATTTTTCAACAGTCAGATAAAAGATAACAATCGAAAAAATCACAATCCGGATGATTGTAAAATGTCATTGGCTGTTTCCTAAGTAAAATACCGTATGACATCCGTAAATTGGTGACTTTATACTTTATCAGTCGGTTAACTCTTATCTGACTAATAAAAAATCGGCCCTTGGTAGGTATATTAAATTTAACGAAGCTTCTAATAAAAGTACAACTGGTCCATTGACTCCAACGCTACGAAGATGGCAGATTAAAAAGCGAGTATGGCACATTTCGATTGTTCAGAGATACTGGAGGGAGCTGGCGATTGAACAAACTGTAGTATGTACGTAAGTCAGGTAGCCGCTGGCCTCAATAAGCCGCGGCGGCCGGAGAAACCGCTTAAGTAAATAAAGTGCGATTTTGAAACAAAAAATCTCGAACAAAAAATTTTTGATGCTACCGGTTTTCGAATTTGTGGAGATTGTTTTTTGTTGGCTCTTGTGATTTATGCGTGTGAATATATCTGTCTGTTTATCAAATGCACGTGGTAGAAACGTTTTTATTACTGGAACCGCAATCTAATTATTGGAAATGTTGATGAGATTCAGTAAAAGCTTTAATTCAGATATTCTCAGAAATTTGCTAAATTGACACACAAATGTTGAAGTAGCATTTCAAACCAAACTAAATTATTACAAGTTAAATTAAATGCTTCTATATCATTCACTTCACAATCGTTGATACGGAATTATGAAAGCGCTCGAAATTTATATATAACAAAGACGACGTAAACACAACGCCGTATTAAAAATGTATGCCTGAAAAACATAAAAAAGCCTAAGTATTTAATCATTTTATGTGTATTTTATACATGGAAAATCTTTCCGTGGTTCATGGGCATGTTTTTTTTATTAGAACAGATCACGGAAGCGATACAATTAAACGTAACGCGATAATCGTCATTTCTCATTTACTCGCTTTCTGCTCCAGTGAAATACGGTTGTATTACTTTGTCTTTTATTTTCCGAGTGTCCAACACAGCGCAGAGCTTGGAACCTGTTTTATTTGCGACTAATGCCGTCTCTCTCTAGAGTTAGACGCTTGCTTTTTGTAGCATTTACGAGGACTTATATTTTGACTTATTAGTGCGCATTAAACTGCCGGCTAGTTTTGCTTTAACGTAAAATTAAATACTTTGGAACCAGCTCCAATATTTCATTTCACCGAGAAATGTATTTTACTTATATTTTTAAATATTTTGTAAGCAAAATATATGAAGACATGTTTTCATTTGTGTCTTATTCGTTCAATAGTACCGTTATTTTTTATATTCTTAGTTTTTAATGATGCGAGCAACATTAATACTGGTTTTTGTGGCGCTAACATTTGTATTTCATACTTAAAATGTATTTAATTTCTTCTAAAAGTATTGCGTTTAAAACACTTAAATTTTGATATAAAATTTAAGTGTTTTAAACGCAATACTGGTACAGACAGACATCATTGAAATCGATCTTTCTATTCATACATCAGAGACTTCCGTTCTCTTTCTTACTAAAATATCTGTTTAGGTTCACCATATCACTAACTATATTTTTTAATACTCTTGCCATTAATGCTACCGTGTGTTTATATTCATCCAATGTCATTATCAATCTTGCAAACCGTTTTCCTTAATTTTAATACACGTTTCAAAAGCATAATCTACTCAAAGGAACCGTCTATGAGAAACACCACTTTATCCCGCGTATTCCCGGTATTTCTGAACATTCCGGGAATCGAATGGCTTACGCCGAAAACTTTCGATTCGACATTCCGCATTGGCCAGGTATTTTAATCGGAAGTGGATGGCTGATCCACAGATAGTGGCCAATTTGCCGTGAGAACACATTTAAACGTCACCAGAACCTAATAAAACCGTAAACGTTTAGTATAAAAACGGTTATTTACGTGAATACGTATTTTAACGTCAGAACTAATGGAAACGTTTAACTTTTTTTTTATTAATCGCGTTTCGTTTGGATAAACATGCTAGTGATATACCTACCTACTGTTTAGAATCAGAAGTTTTTTTATATTTTACTAAGCCTTTTTTATAACTTGCATGGTTTTGATTATTTCAAAAGGATTCAAATTAGGGCATAAGCCATTTATTTTGAATCAAAGTATGCGACGTTAACCTTATCCTTTAGGTATAGAATTTTAAATCTGTATTGTTATTAATGGTTATTCTAGAAGTACCTAATAGTTTTCTTTTTTTTTCAGATTATTGGACGCTACGGAAGCACACCGACTCAACATCAAGTGACAAAGAAAATTAGTTTATAAAAAAAATATTATTCTGTTGTTTAAATATTAGGGCTTAGGTAGGTAATAAGTAATAAAATACTTTGGCAGCCCTATATAAGAATAAAATAATATATTTTAATATTTATTATTATGTTCTTTTCTAAATTACAAATGCTGATGTCGGATACATTTTGTTTTTTATGAAGGTTACACTGACATTATGACTTGTAGGTTCATACTTTTTTAACTTTAGTTCCTCGATATATAACAAAATATAGGTAGGTAAAAAGGCTCTTAAATACCGGAATGTTAAAAAGTATAATTAACTTGGTATTTAACGTAAGCATTCCGAAGGATACTATTACTTCTAGATGAAGTCTCGTCTAAAAGTTACACTCAATGTCTTTTGACTCCTGTCATCGAGGCTTCATTTTAATTAACGTCAGACCATATTCAAAATTTTCTATCGTGTCACGGACTAGTAAAAAAAGAAGGACTCCGCGCTGTCATACTACACCGAAGCCAGTGAAGCCACCCTTATGCATGTATGAGAGAGACACGTATACCAGATAACGGAAATTTAGAGCGCTTATGTCAATGTGTGATGTAAGTTGCGTGTCAAGTTGGAGCTCCGCAGAGGCTTCAATGTCTAGTTAGTGGCGCAGTCAAATTTTTTTTATTAGTTTGTGTATTATGGGGATATGTAGCAAGCAAAATGTATATTGTTATTCTTTAATTTTATTGTCAGTAAGAACATTATAATGTGTTCAAATTAAAAATTTAATTCTTCTGCTTTTGAGGCTAACAATTTTGTATTAATTCATAATGCCTAATTAAATTTACCAAAAGGATTTTATTAACTCGATTTGTGATTAAATTTAATAACAATTTAGTTTTCAGCATGTTGAAATAAAATTATGCTTCAAAATATAATAAAGTAACTAGCAGCTTAAGTATAACCTTCATGCGCCTTAAACTGTACATTATATATTTTTCTAATAAATAAAAAAAAACATAATAAAATTTTGCAATTACCTTAGCCAGTCCTAATGTAAAGAAGTAGGTCATAATGTAGAATCTAGTCTGTGATCTCTGCAATAATATTTTTCTTTCGTCCGAGTTAGATCGGATAGAATCTGCTTCCTATTATATTAAAAGTCCATTAGTTAAGTTTAGTTTATGATAAATTATAGTACTTGAAGAAAAATATGTTTTGGCAATGTTTTTATCTTTAATTTTATACCATCGTGAAAGGTAAACAATCCCGAATTATTACAACATAAACCATGTTTTTACGACCTTTTTTATCGACGTCATTTAACATTAATAACATTAAGATTTCAAGTGAAAAACTTTTGTTTATTTAAAGTTAAATGTTTATTAATCGTTGCTCATTGAACAAAAGTTTGCCAAAATAAGAATATATTATGTACATAACATATTAAATAGTATGTATTGTCAATAATAATGTTATCACATACGACCACAGATTCATCAATCTAAATGCTAATAAATTAAAGGCTATATACTTAGATACCGTCATTTATTTATGGTTTACATTCATAAATGAAGTTCATGCATTAATGTTCAAATAGAAAAGAAATTATGGCGTTTAATCATTTCCTAATTTAGCAACGCTAAAAAGTTATAATAATAATCCCTTCTCAGCTCAGGCAGAAAGCTTTTAACCTTTCTGTTTAATTATACTTTGATCTTTAATATCAAAAATGTGGTCGGTTATACTTACTTGTAATGAAGTAGTATTTTATTATTGGGAATATAATGTCTATACGGCATTTGTTATAAAGGTATTCATGTATTGTATTCCAATAAGTAAGTAAAATTAAGGAAAATATAAAAACACACGCCAATTTCATAAATTTTTGTATTTAGTAGTAAATTCATCTACAGCATAATTACGTATAAAATAAATTTAAGATTATTTAAAGGAAAATTCTTTCACAGTAAAACATGAGAAAGGTTTTCGAAGTTTACCTAATTATTAAGAATATAATTTAAATACAAATTAGATTGTATATTTTTGAATTTGAAAACAATGGGTAGATGTTAGAATAAGTGTATTTGCAGGAAACAGAACATTGGTTTTAATTTTAAATGTTAAAGTAAATGAAGTCATACGACTAGGCGTGCAAATATGCTTTGGACTCAAACTTAAAGACATGTACTATATATATAGAATTGTATAAATAATGAACTGAAAACTATTGTATACGAAAAAGTTGGGTATCATTATAAATGAAGTTTCAAAAATATCAAATGAATGTATAGTATATACATAATATTTAGTACTATTGTAGATTGTTGTAAAAATACGCTTTTTTTGAAAAAATAAATAGTATTGTAAATGATTGGTTTTGTATCATTTCGTTTATTATGAATTACGCTATATATCCTCAATAAAAAATATTACGAGAATAATTTATAAAATAAATCAACGAATAATTTACTTTTGCGCAGTACTCAACAGGATAATTTTAAATCGTTACAAATTGCAATAACCACAAATGAGAATATTCACACCAGACAGTGATCATTCGATGATCGTTTTCAATTATTTGTAAAATTACATTTAAAATTGTTTACAAATATAATACACACTACTTATTTCGTCGAGCATAACACACACATGTTTGGTATACATCAGAAATTTATGGTGAAAACGACCCTATTAATAAGGTCCTCGAACTTATTATTCTGCCAAAATATAAAATTCCTACTGATTCAGATAATACAAAATTGTGAAGACTTTTTTATAAGATTTTCAAATTAATGTTCATATGGGAACTTTAAATTTGTACACCATCTTTTATTTAGATATATGAATACAATTGTGAAATATGTGTGTAAAAAAATTCCGGATACATTTTTATTATTTTTATTAAATTAAATTTCATATAAACGTAATAATTTTTTTACAACTGTACATAATTTTACATCTAAGTAAATCAATGTAAGAAATATCGGTAAAGTACCGGTAAAAGTATCACATTGTGTTTCAATAAATCAGTATCAGATAGGTACACCATACCATGATCTAAAGTAAGTTATTATCAAAGTAAGTTGCTTTAGCACTTATGTCATGGTGCTAAGAAACAGATGCCTCTTTCATCCTCAACAACTACTTGACCCGCCGGGAATGAACCCGCGCCTTATGTTTAAAGCGAAGTCTGAGCCATTGCGCCAACGAACCTCTGAAATAATATTTTAAAAAGTGCGCATAACTACATATCATAACGCCTGCTATTCCCACAGGGGCAAGCAGTTAGCAGTGTTCAAGAAACAGTATGATCCTTCAACCACGAAGCAAAATCAAACTCGAGTTGTGTTCTATGGAAAATTGTGAAAATTTTGTAAAAAGTGGCTATCTCGTCGACTGCCTGCTCAAGCCCAACCCGAAAACCCTATACACCATTATCGATTTTTAACCGACTTCATAAAAAGAGGAGGTTCTCAATTCGACTGAATTTTTTTTTGTATTACTTAGCTAGACAAGAAACACATCGACCCATTATTTTTAGCCCTAAATAACATGTGAAAATCCCATGTAGCCTGGGTTGCTACGTCCGTTTGGATGTATATTTTAGGGAAGACAACTGGTAATCTTCTTCCCACGACGCTATTCTCATAAAAACGCTCCTCCTCAATGTTAACGACTTCCTACAAATGCTGACCCCATATTTTGAGATACGGTGCGTTGAAACAAGACCAAAAACAAATTAAAAATAGTCCCTTGGGTTCAGCAGTCCGTATATTATATTTCATGGTTTTACGATGACATAATGTTCGTAGGACTCCACAACCAATGCAGTACGCTTTTAATTACCTTAAAACTCGGGTCTTAACGACCATGGTATGGTGTATCTGATAAAACATGTACAATGAACCCATATGAACATAAATTTGAAAACATCTTAAGTATATAAAAGTCTTTACAACTGGTATTATCAGTAAGAATTCTATATTTTGGGAGGACAAAAAATTCGAGCACCTTAGAAAAAGGGTCGTATTCCCCATCAATTTCTGATGTATATCAATTTCTGATGCATGCTCATCAAAATAACTAGCTGTGTATGTTTACAAACAATTTTAAATGTAATTTTATAAACGATTGAAAACGATCGTCGAACGAAGTCTGGTGTAAACATTCTCATTTGTGGTTATTGCGACTTTTGACTTTTAAAATTATCCTGTTGAGTACTGCGCAAAAGTATTGATTATTTTCTAAATTGTTATCACTGGTCTAAACGACCAGTGTATTCAATAGTTTTTTAAATATTTTGCGACTTTTTCTACAGAAAATAGTTTCTTACTGAAAGTTTATAGAACTTTGTATTTTTCCGGTGATTCCCTGAAAAAGATTGTCTTCCCTAAAAAAACCCACATATTGAAAAACAGTTAACAGTTTAGACCATTCGTTATTGAAAACTTAACAGATGAAAAAGATCCGTCTTAACTTTTTGAGTAATTTGAAAGCCATCTATGATATAACATAAGAAATATAAGAGGCAGATATGCCATAAGTGGGCGCGATTTGAAGACTCGAAATGAATGAAATCTGTACCTAATTAATTCCATTTTACTTTTTACCTCACTAACAAACTAACTAAACTTCACGCCACTTCCCTAGCGGCTAAATGCGGTTTAAGGTGCGTATTCCACCTTGGACTCCTCCTACCTCTTCAGAAATTGCGGGTGTGATGGTAAGTTAAGTTTACGACCAACAGTAAACTTTATATTACGTAATTTAAATTTTTTTTTTTCTACGAAGGACTTTCAACGTTTCCTCTTGAACCCTAAAAATCGTATGTTCTACGGAGGGAGAGGGCGCTGAGTCATCAATCGGTGCATCCCGATGCGGTGACTCATGCGCCGTGCTGAGCTGTTACTATGCGCACGCGCAGCAAGATCATAACTGTGCGCGAGCGATACTTACTGCACTCACTGCAATTTTGAGCGATGCCTCACTGTTCACGCAGATTCCATTATATTCAGCTTTGATGTATTAAAGTTTCAAAATCCAATAGGAAGGGCGTGAGACCATGATTTTAATTCTCGTTTAAATATAATTCGCCCATATATTGGTAGGTCGGTTACCACATTATTTTTGACTAAAATGTAAAACATAATTAGGTATCACAAGTTATTCAAAATACATACGTACCGAAAGAGTTATCCACCATGTAATAGAGTGAGGTGATCTAACAGTGTTTACGATAAATCGTTTAGTATGATGTTATGCTCTCACTACGTTGATGTATTGCACACTGATCTGTCACCAAGCACGGATCCACCTATAAGCCTTTTTTTTGACTGGCTCGATGGCGCATTCGGTAGTGACCCTGCCCCATGCGCCAAGAGTTATGTGTTCGATCCCAGGACAAACATTCGCATGATGAATACTTGTGTTTGCTCTGTGTCTGGGTGTTAATATCCATTATTTAAGTATATATTATTTGAAATACCACTGTTGATTATAATATCCGTAACACAAGTGCTTATGCTACTTATCTCGGAGTCAGATCAATGTAGATATGTGATGTAGTCGGATATTTATTTATTTATTGTATTGTGTATGCGCACAACATTAACTCGGTTGAGTTAATACACGTACAGCCAGGACCTATATACTAGACGAGCCCTTAGCTGGAGCATGTGTATTTGTCTGATTTTCAGATAGCTTTGCCCACAACCTTTTTTGACAGGTCCGTTCAGGACAGTGCATTCAGTAGTGACCTTATCATTTCCGAGGGTTCGACCCCCATCCAGGTCAAACATTCGTGTGATGAATACTTGTGTTAGTTCTGTGTCAGGGTGTTAATATCAATATAAGTTTATATTAGTGATACTATTGTTGATTCTAATATCCATAGACAACATAGGTGCCTAAGCTACTTAACTCGGAATCAGATGTATGTGATGTGGTATATTAAGTTGTATGTTTGTCTCATTTTGATTTTGTAGGTTGAATCTGCGTGCTTGTCATGATCTTATAATTTTTCTATCTACAATCCTACCTACAACTATTACAGCAGACTTATTACAAAATAAAATAATCGCAAACAGGATTTTAATTACGTATTTACTTTATTATTATGAAAAAACACCACAAATGCGTCTGACCTCTAGTAACGCCTTAAAGATTGTCACGGCAAATCTTCCCTACATAGCTTTGTCTTTAAGAAATTTTAAAGAAGCGTGCGAGAACACGATAAGTGGCACGAGTATTTTAAGCATTTACATTTCAGCAAAAACTTGTTAATTTTGGATATAATATGTACTCAAGTAATATATTTCTTTTTGTATTTTTAGCATATCCTTACGTGTATGATAACAAATAACTCTAAAAATATCTTAAGTAGATATAAGAATAATGTTTTATATTTAATTAATTAGTGTGGCTTTGAATCAAACTTTAAATTAAATGTTAATCCAAATATTAAAATGAAAAAAAAAATTTAGTTAATACATATAAGTGACCAATCTTTAGTCACTCTTTTTGGTCTATATTACTTTTATACTTACATTTATTGAGAATTAAATAACTTCAGTATTGTCTTTAATATCATTTAAGTTACAAACGTATATCTTTGCTTGTAAGAATTTTCAAGGCACTATTTTATCGCAGGCCGCTATACTTTACTGTCTGTGTAGATATTTTACTGTAATGATCAATGTCTCCAGAGGTTTATTCTGCTATACGTACAGGAGGACTATATCAGCAAAGAACGGAACCAGGGATTCATATGAGGAACGGGATGTGACGGTATAGGACACGGGAGTCTATCTAATTTTGCCAGATAGATTTAAATACCTACCTATCTATCCTAACTTAAAACATTATTAATGGTCCCTTGTTGCTGTGAGACTTAAGAAAGTATGTGCCTACTGTGTTCCTTGCCTAGCATAACGTAAAAGGCGGCTAATGGTATATCAGGTTTGGGTGTGTTTGTGATTTTGAAGGCGACGAGCTAGCCACCTGTCACTACTTTTCAGAATTTTCCATCTAACCCAGCCCATTTTATTTTTTGGTTGAATGTGATTAAGGGATTACGGGCGTGACGATATGTATTCTAAGTAGGTATATAGGTATTATATGGTTTATTAATGCGCAATTAAGTCTGTTTGTTGGTTTAGTTAACAGGAATATGGAAAATAATATAGAATATATCTTGTCTTGAAATAGTACAATTCCCAAGGGGTAGAAAGAGACATAAATCTGACTAAACTAGCGTAGTGACGCTGCGAGGAAATACCTATAGTTACGTATAGCCATAGACTTGTAAAAAAAGAAGGACTCCGCTCTCGAGTCTTAGGGATACCAGATATCGGAAATTGGGAGCGTTCTGTCAATGTGTGATGCAAGTTGACTGTCAAGTTGGAGCTCAGCAGATGCCTAAACTCCTAGTTAGCGGCGCGGAATCCTTATTTTTTTACAAGTCCGTAAGTTATCTTTTTTCTGATCTCCATTCATACCCAGACAAGAGCTTAAGCGTCTTTATAGCTGGTGGAATCAGAGATACCTACTTAATTTGATATTTATTTATATGCCCATGTTTTAACAATAGGTTCATTTTATAAATAAAAAGGTGTTTCGAATTTGTTTAAAAGTGCAACAATGTCTATTAAGAGTCTTTTTGAGGTCAATCTTCTTTTTTATAAGTCAACTGTGTCTTTTTACAATACAAAATAACAATGGATACAATATTTACACAGGTTTGTTATTAGTAACCATTCATAAACAACATCATTTGTTTAATATAAGCAACTTGTGCTGAGGGCAAACATTTCAGTCGTCGCGACAATAAAGGCAGATTAGAGATCATTTTATCGCCATTTGTATGCAAAACAGGCGCGAAAAGGGTCATTTTGAAGCCACAAGAGCAGAGAAGTGCGTTTAATTGCACTGTAAAGGATGTTCGGGGCTAAGGCTGCGGTTTGTCTGCTAGCGGAGCGGGTCATAAACGCACATTAATATATTTTATTGAAATTAAATGTAGGTTAATGATTCGAGCAAGAGTTTAATACTTGTCTCCTTTTTTTATGAATAAAGGGCAAATGGGAAGCAAATCATCAGAAATTAAAATATTTTAATTTATATTATTATTATTATTAAAATTCGTTTATTCAGATAACAGATAACAACTATGTAAGAACTCCTTTATATCTACGCTCACTAGTGTTGCCCAAATTCAGTCTTGGTCTTGCAGTCTTGGTCTTGTTCTTGCGTTTTTGCAAGACCAAGACCAAGAACAAGACCGCGTATTTTTAGCAAGACCAAGACCAAGACTGACCGTGCAAGACTTGAGCAAGAACAAGACTTAGCCTGCAAGACTCTTGCGTCTTGCAGCTAGGACTTAGCGCT
Organism: Glyphodes perspectalis; assembly: GCA_951394215.1. NCBI lineage: Eukaryota > Metazoa > Arthropoda > Insecta > Lepidoptera > Crambidae > Glyphodes > Glyphodes perspectalis. Next base: position 4,541,174 of record OX596218.1, read on the forward strand.
ATTTCACAGAGTAGTTAGGTGTAACAGTTCGGTGTATAGGTACGCTTAGGAATTCTATGAGACGCAAAAAACTGTATCAAAGAATATGAAAAACTGGACCTATGCGCATTACGACTAATACCATAAACATACCTACATAGCGAATAAAAAAATATCCATTAAAATCAAACTGAGTGCATGCATAGTTATGTTTTAACCATCGGCACTTTGATAATACGGCATCAAAGGTTTTGTACTTACTTCTCAAAGAAATTTGCCTCTTTTCGGAAGTACATGGTTATGATACACGCGCCGGCGGCTTCTTTTGAAATCATATACAACAATCGTTGCCGCCGCGCCGAAATTACAACATTTGACACTATTTGATTGCCGCCACAGGGCGTAGGTATACTCATGCAAAATAATTTCGAATTTTAAGAGTACCTACAGGTGTTCCAAAGAATAAATAAGTTTCAGAGTGCTAAGAATGAAAATGAATACATTATACTGATCACGCAAGTAGTATTATGATTAGGATAAAATGGTAAGGATAGGTAGTAGATGTCATAATAATTTATTCTAGTAAGTATATATTATAATATTGATTATATGGTTTTAAACTAATTACTTAGGTACTATTATTGTACATTTAGTCATTATATTTCTTAAGTTTTTACAAGAAAAAATAGCAAAAAAGTGTTCAAATATCACCCGTTTGATAAATATTGTAGCCACTTTTAAATATACTTGAAACGTGTAAAAAAATTCTACAAAACTAATAAAATAATATAAAAAGCGTAGGTACTTACCTACTAATAAAATAAAAAGCCTGCGATAAGAGTTTTGTATTGCTTACCAGCCCGAATATCTCTGAGAGAGATGATGAGAGTAAGTATTTACTAGCAGTGCCCACGACTTCGTCCACGAGGAATAGTAACTTTGGAGGTATAGTGACGTTCAGGATTTATTTATTTATTTTAAAACTTCTGTCATCAAACATACAAACAAACTCTTCAGCTTTATAATATTAGTATAGATTAGTATAGATGTACGCCAAAACATTCACTTATATGTAAAGAATAGTGATTGGCACTAATTCTTTACATATATTTTATTCACGCGTCGCGTCTGTACAAGTAGGTAATAATCTGTGTTTGTACGCTGCACGCGGCATCGTTTGATTTGCGGCGGCATCCTTTTAATAGAGCCGGCACGTGGCGAGGCGGCGCGGTAGAAAGCAAGGAAACGTACTATAAACAAAGGAATTATTTTAATTCCAGTCATTTCCAATTGAGCTGTGCTTCGAGTCTAACTTAATAATTGTTTTTACTAATTCTTGTTGTTTTCTAAAAACGTATCACGTGTACAATTTAATATGAGTGACGAAGATTCAAATTATTCTAGTCCGAGTAACGAGAGTTTGAGTCACAGATCTAAAAGACCCAAAAGCAAATTTAAGGAGTTTTTCGAAATAATTCATGCATCCCAAACTGCCTTGTGTAAATTGTGCCAACATAAAAAGATTGAAATAAAAATGAAAAACAGAAACACTTCAGGCTTAAAGAAACATCTAATATCTTTCCACAAAAAGGAATCACAAATATTTCTTCCTGTTAAACCGAAATTAAGTGGAGATATCACAAGCTTTTTAGTAACCGCTGGAAGAAGTAGACAGGTAAGAATATTTTTTTAACAATGGTCGAAGTTGTCGCTACGGGAATTTTAACTCCGCGTAGCTATTCATGCGACACTTTCAAAAACGCCATTAACTTACGTAAGTATTTTTGAGTTAGTGGTGTTTTCATCTAGGGGTGCGACATATTAAGTATGTAATTATCGTCTTAAATATTTTTTATAAACACCCTTATTTTCATTTGTTTTCATAATCGGCCAGTAACAACTAAGTACTTTATTTTGGTAAATTACAGTACAGTGCAACCTTAATATAACAAATGTCAATTTAACGATTTTCTCGATTTAACAACAACAAACCTCCTTCTCCTAAACGCTCAAACCTAGTATTTTTTAAATAATAACACAAGATTTATTGTTTTATATCAGTCGGAAAACAGCAGTGACAACATCACGACAGCTACAGTTGATTGGGTGGTGAAAAAATATCTTCCCTTCTCATTTTTCGATGACGAAGCTACACAAGTATATTTTCGACGTATTGGCCCTAATATGGTGTTTCCTAAAAGGTCTACACTTAGAAGGAAAGTCAAAGAGCGATTTGAAGAGCTCCAATTGAATCTCAAGGAACGACTTCAACAATTATCATCTAAAATGTCGTTTACCATTGATGGGTGGACGTCAATTGCTGGTAGGAGTTACTACGGGGTTACTATGCATTATATAGACAACGAATGGAAGTATAGATCTGTAGTTCTTGATTTTATACCATCACGCGGTCGACATACTGGGGAAGATATTGCAACGATTTTCCATGAATGTTTATTGGAATATGACATAATTGATAAAATACAAGGTATCACGGTCGACAACGCAACTGCAAATACCAAATTTATGTATGAACTGGGCAAACAGCTGCCGCCACACTTTGATTCAGACAATCAACATTTCCGGTGCTTTGCTCACATTTTAAACCTTGGTGTACAAGATTTATTAAAGACCTTAGCATTACACTGTGAGTCTGACACTAACGCGCAAGATCAGCAGTATGAAGACTATGCAGACGAAACTGAGGATGAGGAAGATGAAGAATATGCACCAAATATTGCTGACTCGCGTACATCTGTAACAAAGTTACGCAGTATTTCCAGTAAAATAAAAAGAAGTGAGATAGTGAAGAAGAAGTTTCAGTCTGCTTGTGAAGCAGCTGGCGTGCCATCAAATCTAAATGCCATTCTTGACTGTCCAACGAGATGGAATTCCACACATGATATGATTGGATTTGGTTTAAAAGTGAGAGCGGGCATTAACATATTGTGCAGTTCTGTCACCGAATTGAATGATTTTCAAATCACAGCTAGTGAATAGCAGGTACTCGAAAAATTACATAAATTTCTAATAAACTTGAAACTTTTAAGTTGGTGGAGACAAATATGTTACATTACCGCTAGTCATTGTATCATTCAATCTCTTGCTAGATAAAATTGAATCCATGGTAAAACAGTTAGATGAGAAACCTAATCGATCTGAAGTGGATGAAAGGCTCATTCTAGCTTTCCAAGCAGCTCGAGACAAAATGCTTAAACATTATAAGAAGAGCAACTGGATTTATTGTACTTCTTTAATTTTAGACCCAAGGCATAAGGCTCAGACTTTTGACCTGACAATGTGGGGGAAGCAACTTAAAACAGAAAGTCTGCGCAAGTTCAATGAACTTTATGAAGAATATAAAAGTCTACACTCACTGAACAAATCTCTGGAATTACCAAGAAAAGAAAATAAAGTATGTGATGAAGATGAAGACGTAATAGACTTTGATAAACTCTATGAATGTCCCTCGACGTCATCTGGATCTTGTCTTCAAGGCTTAGTGATAGACGAGTTGGAGGAGTACCTGAGAAAACCAAGAACTGCCAGCTCGGAAGACATTTTAGATTGGTGGAGGACGCATGAGACAGAGTATCCGACTTTATCGAAGATGGCCCGTGATTTTAGAGAGATTATTTTCTAAAGCATCATTAGTAATTAGAAAACATAGAAATAGGTTAAGTGATGAGTCAGCCAGATGGTTACTTTGTATTAATTCTTGGTCAAAAGAATTGATATAAAGTAACATAACCTAATGATAAAGCTGTTGTGTACTGTTGTGTTTGATTTGTGTTGTATTTTATTTTTTATTGAAATAAATGATAAATCGTAAAACTCTTTTATTAAATTTCATATAAGTTGAGGGTTCAATCTCTTTCTAGACAGATATTGTTCTTTAAAGTACAGTCAAGTTATTGTAATTAATTTGTTTTTTACATGTTTTAGCAAATGTAAGCTTAATCATAAATGTTTATTAAGAAACAGTTACTTCCATGGAAAACGACAAATAGGTCAGTTGATTTTTCGAATTCCTTATCAAATCTTCAGTTATTTATTAATCTGATTGATCTTTACTATGGCTATGTTAATTCAAGCTCACAATGTTCCAATTCTAATACATTTTTCTAAGATTTAAAGTAAACTTTAATAAATAGCAATAGACTAATAGGTAATTGCAAGACTTGCAAGACTCTTGCTGCAAGACCAAGACCAAGACCAAGACTGGGAGCGCAAGACCAAGACCAAGACCAAGACCAGGTGTATTGGCGCAAGACCAAGACCAAGACTGGCTAAGTCTCGTCTTGTTCTTGCATTTGGGCAACACTAACGCTCACATTAGAAAAAAAATATCTTATTTTCCGTATTTGAGAAAAAATACTTAGTGTTATTATTTTTAATATGAAAAACAATGTCTAATTTTTTATATAAACTATGTGCACCAAAAATACTGCTTTATTCGTTATTATGAAATGTCACCCATACTGTTATATGAAGGCTAAGCACATACCAGTGTTATCTGTTACCCTATCATAGGCATGGGTAAAACTACAGGAATTACAGGATAAAAAATATCCGTATCAAAGCCGATTATACTTTATTAGGTAGTAGACCTACAAAAATAAAAAGTATGACATATTAAAGATAAGAGCGGTGGTAGCTCAGTAGTAAGAATACGCGCCTCTTAACCGAGGAGTGCGGGTTCAAACCCGGGCACGCACCTCTGGATTTTACAAATCTATGTACGTATTTATACTACTAGCTCGACGGTGAAGGAAAACATCGTGATGTAACCTGCAAATTCAAACAACTTTGGATTTGTAACCATAATCCAAAAATTGTATCTATCTTAGGGTTACGAAGGTCAGACCGGCAGTCGCTTCAATGTAATTACCAGTCTTGCTAAATCCTAGATCATGGTCTAAGCGGACCCCGTCTAAACACGGGACATAACGGTAGGAAGATGATGATATTAAAGATAAGACGTCAATACTTTACTTTAAGACAATTTCCCATAAGAATTGGTATGAATTTGTACACTTAAATCTAGTCTTGTCCAATCTCTTTATAGTATTTTATTTTGATCGTAGTCTTATAAAATAACTCTCAATTGCATGTACCTGGTGCATCTGTTTCTGTTCCATAAAATCGCACATTAATTTATTATGTATTTTTTATTATTACTAAATCTTAGTCTCTCCAACTGTTGCCACAAAATACCAGCGTCATGGCATCCCTGATCTCACGACAAAAGCTGAGTGGTGATCATTTCAGCATGTATTAGTAATACCTTGTATTGTATAAAATGTATCAATCCACATGTGCTGAATAATTTTTTTTTTCTTTATTAGGTATCATATTAAATATTTATGATGGCATTTACTGGACGCTATCGCACCACTGCCACGACACTATCACTTATGTGAAAATGCGGCTTTTCAGAAGAAGCATTTAAAACTTTCATAACGTAAAAAGTGTCATACTTTTTATAATACTTTAAGATTTAAACAAAATGATACCACAAAGTATAAATCATCAACTATGTGTAGGTACTACAAAAGTGACACTATCGCACCAAGTAAAGGTGTGCCTTAGGATAATTATTAAAAATATAACTATGCAATATACATATTTCACTTATGCAAACATTGCATATTATAATATTTACAATGTTTGCATAAGTAAAGTTACGAACCGGGAGTGCAATATATGTATATTTTAACAAGCGGTGTCCCACGGTTTCACTCGAGTAGTTCCTGTTCCCGTGGGAATACGGGGATAAAATACAGCTTATGTTATTAGCTGGCAAAGTAAGTTTCCATAGGTAAAATATTTTTTCAAATCGGCCCAGTAGTTTTTTAGCGTAGCGTATTCAATGCAAACAATCAAATCTTTCCTCTTTATATTATTACTATAAGTAGGTAAAATACCGAGTAGGTATTAAATCCTAATAATAATCTTTTACAAAGATCTTCAACAGTCATCTAATTGCCAACTCGCTCCGCTTATGAAACCAAAGCGCCCCGGCTTTACAAATTTTAAATTTGGAACGCGTGGATGAGTGATGGTGCGCACGCGCAGACCGCCGCTGATTGGCCATTGTCTGCTGCAGCTTGCGGTGCATCTGGACGAGTACATCTGTTTAGTCTACGGGAATCACTTCATCGCCCCATAGGTCTAGGCCAGACTTGCGTCTTCTTTACGTAGTTTAAACAAAGTCGCCGCTATTGTCTTAAATTTTTAAACCTCCGGAAAGGAGAAACCTATAGGTATATTGGTAAAACATTTCTCATTACCGCCGAGTCATATATATGTATAGCTTTATAATATTCTTTTGTTCTCACCGTGCGAAGCTAAGGTAGCTAGAACTATGCGCATAATGCGCAAATTTGGAAGGATGTTTGTTGGTCAATTAACGCTAAAATGGCAAATTGGATCTGAATGAAATTAGCCGCAGAGATAGATAATAGTCTTGAATAGCATAAAATCTAGACGATTTAAATTCTAGAAACGATAGCAGTTGCATCATTATCAAAAACTAATCTCGCTAATTGTAGGATTGAGGTTAATTCGAATTCAAGAACGGAAAATGACTATATCAACAATGACAAAAAGGTTACTGAGGCGTTTTTCAAAGTCACAACAAAAAACAATTGGCTGATAATGAAACTGCAGGATTGATTTGATTGACCACTTTTATACAAATTACTAGCATGCGCTTGTGATTTCACACATGTATATATAGCCTAAAACTAAAGTTACAAAGCTTTCTTCTTTGAACTGGCCCGTTGGTCGAGTGATCAGAGACCCTGGCCACAAAACCTAGGATCGCGGGTTCGAATCCCGCTAGGGGCAATTGTTTCGTGTGATGAACATGGACATTTGTACTCGAGTCATGGATGTTTGTAAACGTATTTAAGTACATATATATATCCGTTCACCTAGTATCCATAGAACAAGCATAAGCTTAGTTTGGAACTAGGGAATTGGTGTGTCCATCGGAAGAATTTATTCACATTCTATTAACTGTCTATCTGGTTTTTTTTTTCAAAACGAAATGCAAACATTTTTTCTTGGCAAATATCTAGGGTTCAATATATGAAATGTTACAAAAAAAAACCTTTTTGCAAAAAAGTTTTTCCTAAACATGTAAAACATATCATACTTCATGATATGTCATATGTCAGATATTGAACCTAGAAAATATAGTACTTAATGATATATATAACACTTGAAAATATAGTAGGTACTTAATAATTTAAAGACGACACGACGATTTGGACAAACTTGTGGAATATTGAGGATCTTGTTCATTGGTAATAAATTCGAATAATCTTTCTACTCTACAATAGATGTCGCTAGTCATCCACGTGTCAAGTTATTTTAAGTAGAAGTCAATGTAACGAATTGCACAAAATATATAGCCATATTGAATCAGAGTGAACCAGAGGGAGGAATAATTCCAACCACATTTTCTAGCATGTCGTAGAAGGCGGCTAATGGTATATCGAGTTTTGGGTGTGATTGTGTAGGTGCTAGCCACTTGTCACTACTTTATCACCATTTGACTGACTAGATGGCGCATTCGGTAGCGACCCTGCCCCATGCGCCAAGAGTTGTGGGTTCGATTCGATACTTGTGTTTGTTTTGTGTTTAGGTCTAGGTATATCCAATATTTAAGGACTTATATATTTGTAATGCCACTGTTGATTCTGATATCCGTAACACAAGTGCCTAAGCTACTTACCTCGGAGTCAGAACAACGTATGTGATGTCGTCGGATATTTATTTACAATTGTCCATCTAACCTGGCCCAATTTATTTTTGGCTGAATGTGGTTAAAAGGTCCGTCCTTTTAAGTACCCCTTTGGGGATTCGGTGCGGGCCTATGTTGAGTAGGTAGGTAAACGTGGTCGAAATATGTGACTCCCTCTGATGTATCCGCGGAACAGTTCTTTATTCCGTGGATGTTACCTTATTTCTAAAAACTAATTTATACTGGAATAAATTGTAAAAACTGTTTTGATAACTAACGGTACCTATGCAAAATATTTTACTTAATAGTTATAAAAATACATTTTATGATTAGTTGTGGATCCACTTTTTTAACGAAATAATGAAACTGTTTTATTTAAAAAAATATAACAATTATTTTTTAAGATTAAACAAACAAAAACAAACACAACATCACGCCCATGATCCCCGAAGGGGTATGCAGAGTCAAAGGGGCAGCATGCCCCTTCAACCACGTTCAGCCGAAAATAAAGCTGGGTTGGGTTAGATGGAACATTGTGAAAAAGCAGTGACATTTTTAAGATTATTGTATTAAAAATAAATTTGTATGTTGTTTGTAAAACTGATCTAGTTAGGCAGCATGCCATGTGCACATTATTAATGTGAAAAATAATCAAACAAAATATTAAGTTCTGCAATTTTGAAATTTCAATAAAAATGCAAATGCAATATTTTAAATAAACATCGAAATTATGGTACAATACCATCGTAATTTCATCCTATAACCCTAATTTGCGACGGTGTTGTATAAATTTAACGCTTCGAGTGCATGGGGTCGATTGTACCCAGTTGACGTTGCTCCTTATTATTCGGTATGTTGGTTTTATGGTGGGTCTTTTAGACCACAGCTCGGTTGAACAAAACGGAATTTGGTCGTAAATGTACAAGTAAGTAATTAATTCGATATCTGCTAATTGTCTTTTGAAAACTGAACCGGTACTAAGAATTTATATTACATTTTTTACTTACTTTAGAGTCATACTCAAAGATATTTCGATAATTTAAATATTTAAATGTTTTTATTATAAATTCTTTAAACATGTAATTGCACCAAAGCAATTTAACATGGAATATATTCGTCAGTTAACTTGACGTTTGTCCACATGTTGAAATCGTGATAGCAATACATGGGTATTGCTTGACATTATCATTTGCTAAATGTACGAGTCACTTCGTCACGGTCCCTTAGATATTATAAGATTAACTTCTAATAACAAATATAGTTATTTTTTTACTCTTTGTATTCTCAACGGTTTTGTTCAACGTGATATATTGCACAGCGAAAGCTTAAAATAAACTTAAGTAACGTATAATCGTCTGGGGTAAGGCACACCCCAGGTGTGTATTTAATTGGAAAAAAGCTAATTTACTTCGGTCAACCCTCCGACGTCTTGCGTCTAATGAAGACGCGGCCTTACCGTAGACTATAGTAACTACAAGAAGTGATATCAATATAAAGAAAGGAGGATTACTCCTCCTTTCTTTATACTCTTCTTCTTTTGGGGATATATCAGCATGACACATTTTTAAGGAAAAATTTTAATACTGTGATAAAGATATGGATTTAGAATAGATTTTACAGTAGACCTCTATTCTTTTAGTGTATCATATACAAATAAGTTTAAATAAAGTTAAACTTAAGTTCACCTATACCAGTAAAGCATTTGGGTATTTTTATTGGTACCTATTAAAATAAAAAAATCACGAAACATTTATAATAGACTAGCTGTGCCAGCGTTGTCACCCGCGTTTATGGTTAATATTATAAAGACTATTTCCGTCATACATGATTCCTATGTAACTTTAACCATTAAGGCTGCACACGCGACGGAAGCTTAAAAAATGGAGTAACTTCTCCCTTTTTCCCAACGTTTTCCTTCACTACTCTGCTCCTATTAATTGTAGCGTGATGAAAAGTATACTATAACCTGCCCAGGAGTATGAAGAATAACTGTACCAAGTTTCGTTAAAATCCGTCGAGTAGTTTTTGTTTCTATAAGGAACAAGACAGACAGACAGACAGACAAAAATTTAACTGATTGCATTTTTGGCATCAGTATCGATCACTAATCACCCCCTAATAGTTATTTTGAAAATATATTTTATGTTCAGAATTGACCTCTCTACAGATTTATTATAAGTATAGATAATAGAATTTTTTTAAATGTACTGTTATTTATAACTTTTTATTCATAGAAATCCAAAGTTAATAACAAAGTACATTTCTGAAAAATAAAATCAAAATGTTGACAGTTAGTACATGTCAAAACATAACATTTTGACCTGATTTCAATTGACCTCTTTTTTACTTATAATAATAGAAATATTATACCTCTTCTACGACAATTGTTCAATTCTATTAGTTTTGAACACCTACACCAGATGTTAAAGCATCAGTATAGCATACACCTGGCCCTATGGTCTCTGAGCAGCCGGCCGCGACTTGCGGGGTGTGAGCGACCCCATTGTCTTAGATTGGAACAGATATCAGCAATTATAGGGTTGACTTTGGAAGCGTGTAAAGGATCGTTATTATTTTTTAATTCGGCTTAACGTAAGGGTAGTAGGAACCGATGAATGTAGGCGGGTTGGATTTTGTACAATACTGTTTGATTAATGTGACGTTAAAAGATTCAACCCTCGATACCTAGATTGTTTTCAGGGTAAAAATTTATATAGACCCAAGTAACGCGAAATTTTAAAATTATAACTTCAACAAACTGTGTTGAATCATTTGAAGTAGTCTAAAAGGTGTATTCCGAATACGAGCACAAATCTTCGTATTTTTCACTTATTTCTCTAGGATGATAGCTACATTAATAAAACCAGACTTTACAAATCTAGGATCCAAGAATATATCAATCTATCAATAACAACGTAAATTAAGAGTAAAAGTAACTACGAAAGAATTACAAGGGCGGGGGTGTAATATAGACAAATTTAAATTGACCCACAGCCACATCTTTTAATCTAACGATAGTAGACACTATTTCGTGGTGTCATCACGTAAAATGTTGCGGTATGTAAATGTAATTGACCCTCAGCCCATCTGCCACGCCACCTGGTGGACGCTGAATTAATTACCGAATTGTGGCACGCGTGCGTACGCGCCTACGCGTGTTTTAGGATCCCAAAGATTTAACTGATATGAAGTTAAATAATTAAATAAAGTTAATGTCATGACCATTGACCACATTGTCTTGTCTTAAACTAATATAAACATTTGAATGGTACCTTGACTTAGATTTAGACTGCATTCAAAGTCATATTATGATGGTTCTATCATCATCTAAGTCCAGGGACCATAGTTGACACTAAGATTCTGGTATTTAAAACATTTTATTGAGAAGGTCTTAAACTGTGGTAGCAAATAGTTTTGAGGCATTAACAATGAAAGATTCTCATTTCAAGATTCGCCTCTGTAAGTCGAGTGCAAATTCTTACCTAGCTAATTACACTTGACCGTCTTAAGCGGTGGTAGTGATCCTAGCTTTAGAGGGTTTCTTTATTTGTGGGAAATTAATATTAATTGAGGACGAAAACTTACTACAAATATTAATGCGACTTTCGATCATTGAAAAGTATTTTTAAGTATATTTTGACTAGTTATGTTTTATGAAAACATTTTAAACTTTGGAATACCGTGCATATGTAGCAAGTCACTACAAATAAACTGCCGTTAATTACAAACGGCGGTGCGTGGTTAATAAGCATAGCATCGCCTCCTCCGATGGCTGATAGCCAGTATTGTCCCCGCGGTCATTCGGACCGCCCGCGAACGTTGAACGGTTACTGTGAAATTATAATTGTTACTGGTGGAACTTCAAATTATCCGGCCATTTTTGGAGTAGTTTCCATTTTTTATTGATGGATATATTTTATTATGATTATAAACGAACTTCAAGACCCTAATATTAGTCAAATAAAACTTATACGCACTAACGCCCTTATTATCATATAACTAACTAAGCACATTGTATGTAATTTGAATGAACATAATGTAAATATCTTAGTAGAGTTTTGTATCCAAAACACAGATTAACATAACTAACCCAAACCACCAATTGCCTAGTCCCAAACTAAGCTTATAAACTTCTGCTATGGATACTAGGTGAACGGATAGACATAGTCAAATACGTTTACAAACATTTATGACTCATGTTTATCACACGAAATATTTGCCCCTGGCGGGATTCAAACCCGCGACTTTTTGACCACTCGACCAACGGGCCAAGCGATAAGGAATAACAATCTAATTAATATACTAGCATATAATCAGGGCAAAATTATTTTTCTTTATTGAAACATTTCAATAGACTAAATAAGAGCGCCTGCACAGCTCAGCTGTCCAAAACGCATACATTAGCGGTGCATTGTATGCAGATGTTAAATCGACTCGCTTGCATAGCAAATGATCACTGACGACCATATGTTTAGCTTTGGACTTTCACTGATGTCTAAAAGTTTTCATTGATATAGGTAGTTACCTGTTTGATTTTTAAAGGCCCGTTGGTTCAGTGGTCAGAGAGCCTGGTCATCATACCAAAAGTAGGTTTCAAATACCGCTAGGGACAATGTTTCATGTAATGAATATGGACATTAGTACTTGAGTCATGGATGTTTATAGACAGATATATAAGTAACTCTATGTTTAAATATGTATTTAAGCGTGTCTATCTATTTCCTAGTATCCATAACACAAGCACATATGCTTAGTTTGGTACTAGGGAATCAGTCAGTCTGAAGATAATAAGGTATGTTTGAAAAAGTGGTAATAATTCAGTAGCTATTATTTCAGCTTTAAAAGAGGATAATATATAATATGTATATATATATATAATAATATATATATATGTAATAGAAAATACACAAAGTATCTAATGAAAGAGAACGATGTGGAGTGAAAGAAGATGTGGTGACGGTGATGAAGATTGAAAAAGGCATGCTTGGATGGTTTGGGCATGTTGAGAGAATGGATGAAAGGAGATTGACGAAAGAGATATATAAGGCAAGTGTAAATGGAGCCGACGGGAGGGGAAGACCTAGACGGACTTTCCATGACCTGGTAATCTGTAAACAAAAGGTCAGGTAAACAGCACCCTTAACCAACGAGCGTGTATGAAAAGACTTATGAATGTAGAAGAAGCGAAAAGTGTATGTCAGGATCGTAGCAAATGGAAGTGATCTCTGCCTACCGCCATGGGAAAAAGGCGTGATAGAGTAAGTGCTGTTCCCGCAGGAGGGAAAAGTGTATATCCAATATCGCTTGCTGTGCGAAAAAGTTACTATTAACTAAAAGATGCGTATGCGTTTATAAAAATACTTTAGTTACATATATGTCTACTTGAAACCGCACTTTTATAAACGCATCAACCCGTATAACATTTCAACGCGCATGTCATGTTAAAATTTTTACAATAATGTTCAAAAAGGATTGTTTAAGATCTAAACATACATGCACAAAAAGGCCTGTTACCACTAATGTAATTTGGACAGCACGACCCCAACGTTGACAATTAACAGTAATGCCGCTATCGCGATGATGCGGCAGATGCAGATGCGCCGGCACAGTGGACACGCGCGGTGCGCGCGCGCATTAATATGACAAGCGACTTTAAGTGGACGCATCTAACCCAGCTCAGTTTTATTTTTGGGGGAATGTGGTTAAAGAGGCCTGCTGTTCCTTAGACTCTGCTTACCCCTTAGGGGAGCACGGGCGTGAAGTTATGTATGTATGTAGGTATATAGGATATTAAATTAAGAATACAGAATAAACCATGACGCCTGCAATCTTCGAACTTTCAAGAGGTAGGCAGAGTTCAAAGAACAGCATGATTCTTCAACCACTTTTAGCCACAAATAAATTTGTATCGCGTTAGTTGGAGAAAAGGGATGATGACTGCATTAAAAAACTATAATTCTATTTAGTCCGTCAGTTAGATTATACAAAAATACTAGACACATAAAGAGCATCAAAGTTTTGGAGTGGGGGCTTGCAACGTCACTATTTTGTAAAAATTGTACGAAAGCGTGACGTCACGCGCAACTTGAATGCATTGTATCTTCGTCAATGTTTGTTTGACAAATAAATAAAAAAATACGTGTTCAATATTTTTTTATAATCTAACTGACGGACTAAACAGAATTTTTTAGTCATCTAGCCTATTGTGAAAATGTACTGACAGGCAAAAATCTTACACAATCCAATACCGAATATATAATTAATCGCCTTCAATGATACAATTTTAGTCCAAGACCCAAATTTGTTATATTCGATTGAGTACTACCACTTACCATTAAAATAATAATTTAAGCGCAGGTTGTGACCCATTCTAAAGGAAATAGTCATTTAAATGAGGTTATCAAAAATAAACTATTATTACAGATAGAACTGTTAAAAATGGTTAGGTTGTTGGTGGTATATAATGAAAGTCAGCTCGACGGTAACAAGACCACAATTTCGAAAAAAACTAAGTAACGTATTGGTTACTTTGCAATTTTTTTTTAAATTTTGTTGGCATGTGAGTTCCTTTTCCTTAATATTGGGCTACCATCGCTCTGTGTATCAAAATCTGGAATTATACAGTAATCCAATGCTTAATAACACATCTATGCTGCCCCTTAACTATAGCTGTCATAATTCTCGCATCGCCAGCACCCCGCGGTGATGTCGCGTGCGTGAGATATTGGCTGCGCGGGCGCAGGCCGCAGTCCACATGCGTGTGCGGACAAAGGATGCTGTTGTGGCAACGGATGAGGAGAACCGTTACTCATTACCATAATATAGTAAGCTGTAATAAATTTGATAAATTTAATCGCACTGCGACACTAATCGTATGAGGACAAAATGGCGGGGATTTAGATGGTGGAGAAATTTGGGAGTAAGCAGAAGGTCCAGGGTTAGTCCTCGTTTGGGGCAATTTATGTAATTTGTGCAATTGCGTACTGGGCTGAGCTTAAGTAGGGAATGACATTTTTGGGGATTTTTTTAAATAAACAAACATAAATCTATATTTAGTTAAAAGGGCAGCATGCCCCATTAAAATTTAAAGAAGTAATGACAAGTGATTAGCTCGTCGCCTACACAATCATACACCCAAAACCCGATATATCATTAGTCGCCTTTTACGACATGCTAGGCAAGGAACACAGTTGGCATAATAAACTTTGTATTTGTACTTTGTATCTATCAGCTATCTCATATTTAAATATGTTCTGCTAGCTTAGGTGTGGTGTAGGCCTTAACTCTAATATGAACCTGACAAATGTATGGTACATTATCATATCAGTTACAAAGATATATGTAGATTTAGTTGGATTTATTTTACTAATAAACAAAGTAGTTGATTTGAAACGCTATAAACATAATTGAGATCTAAAACACCGAATTTCCGATGATAATCTTTTAGAAAGTATACATGTGGACCTGCGAGCCCTCTTAACGTATGTTTTACAATAAATCCCTAACCACTTGCGTCTAAATTGAAAAGGTACCGAATTTGCCACATGTCCTTCAGCTTTTTAAGACTTAAGTGGTCAATCTTAACATTTAACCACATTAACAAGGTCTAATTAAACACTCAACTTCCACCTTAACCCTCAAATGGTAAGGTTCAAAATTTAACAGCTGTGTTTGAGTGCATTAACACATGTGTTTTAGATTACGACTCCTGAATGAGTAATGGATTTTTAAGCTTCATCATTAATATCAATCGGCAGATGCATGTATGCACTTTTATCCCGTAATAAAAAGTGCTGGACGCCCCTGAGTACGCATGCGTCCCGCTGTGTTAAAAAATTGTTATAAATCGACCCTTGATTGGCTATGGGAGTAATGAATATTCTGTCAGTACTAATCCTGTAATAACCACCATTGTATTCCTTATTATATTTAAGATATTTCTATGATAACTTGCTTAGCTTATTTCATTATGATCTAAAATGAATCAAAAAATTGTTTTAAAAGTCAGTTTTTAAAATTTATAGGACTAATAAAAAAAAACAAAATTCTAATTCGAAAAACAAATCTTTAACAATGAATTCATAAACTTATTCAATACTATGCCTATGCAAAAAGATCGACATATATTTATCTACTCTTATTATTCATACAATAAAACTAAGTGAAATATTAAAATATATCGTAAGTACACAGTCAGATGTATCAGTAGTATATACATTTATGCAATACTTTTAAACTGTAATTTGTAACCTTAACTTAAATTACACAGAAAATTAATTAAGAATAGCCTAACAAAATATCAACCAATTTAGTACGTGATTTCAATAATACTCACCACGATGTCGGTTAAAAAGCCCCCATGAGGTTTTTTTATCAAGGATATTGGGGTAATAAATAAAAATCAGTTGCAAGCTAACGAGTGTAACCACAGCGGCGCCCTCTACAATGGGCCCGTATGGTACATTTTGTACCGTACCGCGCATTTGAGGGTTATAAGGGCTTATTCAATGCGGAAGTGCCGGAGTGTCAATTTTGATATGAAGTTTATGAATTCTTAAAATTTTGTAAAGATTGTTCTTTTTTTTAAAGGCAAATGAGCAAGCGGGTGGATAAGGACAAAATAGGCCACGTTGGTCTGAACCTGAAAAATATCTAGGGCTAGCTGTCGTAAAAGGCTCTTCTTAATGGGGTATTGGGTATTAACTCTACGATTGTGTAGGCGACGTGCTAGTCAACAGCACGTACTAACCAGAACAAATACATATAATTAAAAGTAAACAGTCTACCTACCTGCGAAAAATCCGCCCCAATAAGACAGTGAAGTAGATAACTACGGCTATTCAAAGATAGATGGCGTTACGGGTGAGACCTAAACTGCGCAATGAAGTAAAAGTAACAAAAAAAGTGGATATACTTAACAATAATTATTTTTAGGTTTTATTTTAATAATTCATATCAATTTGGTAGTTGGTAGGTAAGTAGGTTTTATAATTTCACGTTACTCGGGATCTTAAACACATTAAGTACCTATTTGTATATCTCAAGTTGTTAAATCATGATCCTGATTTCATCATGAATTGGCATTCCGCGACTAGGTATTATTAATTAGCAGACAAAAAAAATTTCAAAAAAATTAAATGAAACAACAGACTCGTTCTTTCATTTATTTTCTATCGCAAAACATCGATATCTTTATTAACATTTTAATGTGTAAGCATATGCAGATCTCACCCTACTTATATATTTAAAGTAAGTATTTATAAATGTTCAGAAGCAAATTGTAATCCCAAAGTTAATAAAACAACGTTACAGTCAAACTAATGTTACAGTCTAAACAAAATAAATAATTATGTCCGAAGCAACTTCTGTTTAAGCTAAAACAATAGCCAGCATACCCCATGACCTACTAATACACGAAGCAAAATAAACAATAACCTATTTTATTCCCCATCCCGGGCACTCGAAGGTCAAAAATAATGTTTTTATCAAAAAAATCGGCCCATTTCGCTCTACGCTTGCATAAATCATACTAAAACCGCACCAAATGGTTTGCTTAACCTTTTTTTGACCGAAAAAAATTGCCTCATGCCACAGTGTCAAATTTCGGCCATCTGTGGTTCATCCAACGCACAAAATTATTTGGTTGTGGTAAAAAAAATGGATAACTAATTAGAGATTATGGTACGCCGTGGAGAGATGTTATGCAGAAATATGTCAGACCAGCTTTGAACAAATTTCACGCGTGGCACCGCGTGCAATTTGGAATTCGGTCTGCTGCAGGAACTTTCCCGATAAGGGAAAACATAGAAATTAAATTTGCACATTCAAACAACTATGAATGTGTAACCACGACCTGAATTGTCTGGTTCTCCCCTATCTAAGATTAGATCGGCAGTCGCTCCAATATAATTACCAGAAGTCCTGGATCATCCCGATAAAGCATGAGACACATAACAATAAGAAGATGAAGCCCACAGGCTACGCCGAGGGGACATCGGCGTATCCTGTGGTATGTAAAAATGATTAAAATAAGTCCCAACGGTTAAAATTATTTTTTCTAGTGCAGACTCGAACCAAATCAATGCTCCAACTGTACTTTCAATAATTACATCAAATAGA
Organism: Glyphodes perspectalis; assembly: GCA_951394215.1. Lineage (NCBI taxonomy): Eukaryota > Metazoa > Arthropoda > Insecta > Lepidoptera > Crambidae > Glyphodes > Glyphodes perspectalis. The sequence continues at coordinate 4,559,025 of OX596218.1, forward strand.
ACAAATCAATTAGCAATCTCTTGGCACGCAAGTCTCGGCAAATCTCGAGTTTATTAGCCATAAAAATCAGTGAGATGAAAAGTTAAAATTATTTTTTTCATATTTGACAACAACTCTCATTAAATTCATTGAACGAATCACTATTAGTAATTTATAGTTTGAGCCTAATTTGGAAATACTTGAAATATGCATTTTTAACTGATACAAAGTTCCAAGTAAGTCAAAATAAAAGTTGTCGTAAAGTAATCCCACCGTCAACAGATGACGCTAGTTGTTCAATACAATGCAACAGCACACTACACAAAATCGATATCTTTAAAATCTATTATTCAAATAAATCTCAACACTTACACCCCACTCTATTATCACTTATTTGTCTCCGCACTATTATATTATCCGTCTCCGCTCGGTTCATCCGTCTTCATCCGTCAAGCATGCAATCCTTCACAGCCCTTTGTGTCCTTAGCCCTAATACGTCATTAGGAGGACCACCATTGTGGCACGCCGGGGCAAGCCCTGTGTACATCTTCTAATCGATTTGATATGCCCTGGAAACATTCACCATTAGAGGAACAGGGTTTGACAACATTTTCCTTCATCGAAGAGATGATGCTAGGACAGAAAGCAATTATATTTGTTTTTTATTTATCTGTATTAGATTTTTTTTTCGTGTGATGAACGTGGACATTTGTACTGGAGTCATGGATATTTATAAACATATTTAAGTATGTCTATCCGTTCACCTAGTATCCATAGCATTAGCTTAGTTTAGAACTAGGGAATTGGTGTGCCAGACTGGCGAATTAAAAAAAATATATATATGATATTACATTGACTGGCCCGTTGGTCGAGTGGTCAGAGACCCTGGCCACGAATCCAAGGGTCGCGGGTTCGAATCCCGCTAGGGGCAAATGTTTCGTGTGATGAACATGGACATTTGTACTCGAGTCATGGATGTTTATAAACGTATTTAAGTATGTCTATCCGTTCACCTAGTATCCATAGCACAAGCATAAGCTTAGTTTGGGACTAGGGAATTGGTGTGTCAGTCTGAAGAATTTATTTATAAGAATTTATTTATTATAATTTACATATGTTAATTGCTATAATATATTTATTGTAAACTTCTACTTTATATATCGATAAAATAATACAAAAGAAATGAATATGCAAATATTTATATATTTGCATATTCATTTATATATGAAACTAACATTTAGAAGAATATAGGTATAAGATTTATTGTTAAACATTACAAAATACTTAGGTAAATATTATTTGTGTAGTTAATCACCTGAACATATTAATTGAATGGTTTCTACTAATGCGACGTAACAAATACACAATGTATTTTAAAGTAAATAAACTGGTAATAATAATAAGTGGTATCCTTGAAACGCAATAAATTACTATGTATTGCCCAGCGACAAACTAATAGGTATTTATATCTATGGAACCTATTTTACAGTGTTGGCGAAATACTATACTTCAAGAAAGCCAATTTGTAAACCCGCTAAATGTCACTAGAGCGTACAACGGCGCGCCTTGCTTTCACCCTGCTAACGTTCAGATTCAATGGTTGACTAAACACACAGTTATAGTAAATAAATAAATATCCTTCGACATCACATACAGTGATCTGACTCCAAGGTAAGTAACTTAAGCACTTACGGATATCAGAAACAACAGTGGTATTACAAATATATACTTAAATATTGGATATTAACACCCAGACACAGAACAAACACAAGTATTCATCAGACGAATGTTGGTCCTCGGTGGGGATCGAACCCACAACTCTTGGCGCATGGGGTCGTTGGCGTCACAGTCCAATGTCAGAGAATAATTTCTGGTAACGGAGCTACAGGTAAACGTATTTTTGGCATAGGAATAGTTAAAGGGCCGAAGCATGGGCTTTTTTCCAAAAAAATTTCTCATTTGCGCAGCAAAGAAATCTAAACTTATAAAAAATATCATTTGATTATAAGGATAAAAACAGTATTTAGAGATCGTTAAACTAAAAGGTTGTCAATTTCTGATGCGAGATAGTTCGTGGCGAGGTGAATTAGTTCACGTACACGCAGCATCAAAGTTCGGTGAATCGATTAAATTCACGGTCCACTCATATTTGGTGGGAACTAACCTACACTGATGCGTTCGTTACGATTTTAATCGCGCACTAATTAGTCAGGAAATTGAATTTCTTCAGTAGGTGATAGCAGTGGTAGGCTAAGCGCGTTAGAGGTCAAGGGTAGCAAAGCTGAGGCACCTAGTACGAACTGTGTTGCCCCCCGAATTTGAGAAGTTACCGGAAGGAGTGGTGCTTTTCAGTTGTAGGTCTTTGAAGGCCCCCAGGACTAGAAGACCGGGAAGGGGGGTCTTTCGCTTTCGGTACTGGTGTCCGGTTAGTGTAGTATGTGTGAGCGTAATGAATGGTAAAACTACGCTGTAACCACATGGGTTACGAGATTCGGCAGACACCGAAAGGATAACCTTCTTTGAGAAAACAGGCGTATGGTAGCAGCTGTCATGTCAACACCGACCGAGACGCAGCATCTAGTTCGGTGTTCGAGTATTTTTTTGACAGGCCCGTAGGTCGATTGGTCGGAGACCCTGACCACGAAACCAAGGGTCGCGGATTCGAATCCCGTTAGGAGCAACTGTTTTGTGTGATAAAACGTATTTAAATATGTCTATACGTTCACCTAGTATCCATAGCACAAGCATTTAAGCTTAGTTTGGAACTAGGGAATTGGTGTGTCAGTCTGGAGAATATATTATTATTGTTATTTATTTTAACCGTATATTAACACACTGAATCTGGTAACACTAGTAACACATCTCTCGTTTGGCAAACGTGTAAAGGTTACATTGATCGTAAACCGTTTTCATCGTTCATATGTATAAAGAAATCTTATTCTTAAGCCTATGAACCACTATTAGGTACTTGTGTGTACTAGTACATAATAGTGGTTCATAAGTACATAAATATACGGTACATAATAGCCGCAACAAAACTACATCTCAAATTAAGATGAAACGGTACGCATATATCCTACTTAAGTCGCCACAGACAAAATAATATAGTCCCAACAATAAATTGGTCTAAAATAAAATAAACTTCACTATCGTTAATCTAAAGTGTGTCCGTGTATCGTTACTTTCGTTGGCAAACGATAGCAGAAGTGAAATGTGCAATAACAATCAACTTTATGCTTTTTACATTAGACCGGCTGTCTCCCTCATTCGGAACAAAACCACGGGATTCAATTGGAGCGAGTTAGTGATGTGGACTGGCTTAACGGCTTAAGATATTTATTTTTATCAAAAAATATGACAATTTTATTTATTCGTTCAAAATATTACAAAATTTCACTTAAATTACTTACAAATGATCACTAACAACACCACAACCAAGAATAACAGCTTTATCGACAATTTACCGGATTGTATTTTGAATTTGGTTAAAATATGGTTTGATGAAATTGGACGAACGAATTCAGTCAAAATTATAAAATAATGTAATGATTTATCAATTTTAAAATGTTATTTTTCTAACCCCCTGTATTGACTGTTAATCGACGAGTAGTGAAACGATCTTACATTCGTATTAATAATGTCAGGATTCGGTCAAAATTCTGTGCGAAATAAAAGTTTCAATTTGCTAATATCGCGATTTGGCATTATATCAAGGTCATAATTTTATCAATAGTTTTATCGATAAAGATAGGATGTCATCACTAACAGACCCATAAATTTAATTTTATACCTTATTATCACGTTTAAATAAGGTTTAAATTTAGCTGCTTCGTCTGTGTATTAGTCAATTTCTATTATTTTATTGCCAAAATTGATCAGCTGCACCCTAACTGATATCGTGTCCGCAATTGTTTTATCGCTAATCATTTTAAAAAGTAATGACGATAAATTAGAAGGTTGATAACAATTTTTACTTTACTTTGTACTTTATTACTAACATTGTTGATTGAGATCGTTTAAAATATACATATTTCGGTCCTTAAGCGCAGTCATTCTCAACTTTTAATTCTTAGTTAATTGAGGGACTAGATTATAGTTATGATATATTAATTGAGTGATTAAATGATTTGATATGATAGTCTTTGTAACAGACCACAAAATCATCATCATCATCATCTTCCTAGCGTTATGTCCCGTGCTTAGACAGGGTCCGCTTAGACCATGATCCAGGATTTAGCGACCACAAAATAAAGTATAAAAAAATTATATACCTAAAATAAAGAAAGTTCTATTAAACTTTCTTGCCTTGCTAAAGTTTGAACAGTGGCGGATTTACCCTAGGGCCCAGTAGGCCCGGGCCTAGGGCGGCCAGATATTAGAGGCGGCCAATCGTAATAAAAATTAAGTGATGACGCTTTAGTACTGAAAATTATGGCCTGGGGCCTAGAGCGGCCAAGACTGTAAATCGGCCACTGAGTTTGAAACATTGGTCAATTGAAATATTCAGAGTTTTGAATTAGATCTTATCCTTTTTTTTATGTATATTGACTATTTATAAGTGCTTTCTTGAAGCCCATATAAATAAAGATATTTTGAATTTGAATTTGAATTTGAATTTTGAATTTGAATTTGAATTTGAATAGATAAGATGAATATTAGGACTGTTCTCTCTGCCTATCCCGCTAGGGAAGTGGCGTGAAGTTTAGTTAGCTAGTTAGTTATAAGACGAATATTCTACCAGTTGACTTATGAATAGTCAAGTAATCGAACACGCTTAACCCGGGAGACGAACTTGATACCTCGGAACTGGAAGCGGACGTCGACCGGCTGTCGACTCAACTTATTGGGTTTCATCGAACATATGACAGGAAGGAACTGTTTCGATCTTGTTTTTCATTTGAAATAAATGCGCAACGACTTAAAATAAAATGAAACATTCACATGAGCTAGGCATACTTAAGTTACACTGCGTAGCGCCTAAATAGGGAAAATGACTTCATACACAAGTAATTTCAAGACATAATTCAATTTAAATAACATTGCCCCATGTTGGTCTGGGACTTGGCCCATGTTGATCTGGGACAAAAAAAAAAGAATGTGCCAACTGTGATTCTTGCCTAGCATGTCGTAAGTGGCGGCTAATGGTTTACGGGCTTTTGGGTATGTGACTGAGTAGGCGACGAGCTAGCCACTTGTCACTCCTTTTTCACAGCTATCCATCCAACCCAGCCCACTGTCCCATGTTGGTCTGGGACTTAAAAAGAATATGCCAACTGTGGTTCTTGCCTAGCATGTCGTAAAAGGCGACTAATGGTATATCGGGTTTTGGGTGTGTGATTGTGTAGGCGACAGGTTAGCCGCTTGTCACTGCTTTTTCACAATTTTCCATCTGTCCCAGCCCGGCTTTATTTTTAGCTGAATGTGGTTGAAGGGGCTTGCTGCCCCTTCGACTCTGCCTACCCCTTCGGGGATCGTGGCGTGATGTTATGTATGTATGTATGTAAATAACACATTATTTAAGATCCTGAATCATCAAAAAAAATCAAACAAAAAACTATAAATTTATAAAACCTATTACTAAGTAAAATATTATCTAATATATAAATGATTATTTACACGATAAGGATATATAAATTATTCGCTCCTTCTAAAAATAAACAAATAGTTATAATCATCCTCTCTCAAATTGCAGTGCTCTTACAGGGTCAATGATGTTCTAATCTTTATGTAGGTACCACCTTATGTATCCATTGTAGAGCAATAAATTATTGAGTATTCATATCGATTACACTTATTTGCCCATACATAAATATCATCATAACCGTAATCTCCGACGTGGTAGGCACTGTCAAAAGGCCAGTTAGCCCCCCACATTTAGCCAAAAAATAAATCTGGGCTGAGTTAGATGGAAAACTGTGAAAATGTAGTGACAAGTGGCTAGCTCGTCGCCTACACGATCACATAAATATACCGTAGTCCGTAAATGATTGATAAAAACACCTTATTTCTGTTTAGATTGTCCAACTGCCGATTGCGGGTACCAAGTAATAATTGAAGGTACAATCAAATAATTCTCTCCCCCAAATCCTTAAGGATGTTCTCTATCCAGTGGAGCGCATCAGTTCCCGTTCATTAAAATGCATGAGAGCCGTGCATTTCACACTTGCACTAAACGAGGAAGTTGGGTAAACGAAGTGCAACGTTTTGGTATGTAAATCGCTTGTTAAATTTGACGGCACTTCCTTTCGAAAAAAATAAAACATTTCACTTTCATAGCTTCTGATTGCTGACATTACCTACATCCCGTATCTACTTGTGGTTTTTCTGCGCATGATCTTAGATTTAGTCATACGGATTACTGAATGAGACAAAATTTTAACCTTGTCTAAATACGAGTATTAGCTATATGGGAAAACTTTAAGTGCTTATATGGACTAAGATACTATTCGGAAATATATTCCTCAGGCTAATTTTGAGGACGAAACCGCGGGCAAAAGCTTACTATATACTTGTAAAAAAAGAAGGACTCCATGCTGTCATACTATAGCGTGAAGCCACTATGCAGGTAATATACTTAAGGATACCAGATAATGGATATCTGTCATTTGGAGCACTTATTATGTCAATGTGTGACGTAAGTTTCGTGTCAAGTTGGTTGAGGATCTTCAATGTCTAGTTAATTGCGCGGAGTCCTTCTTTTTTTACAAGTCCGTGCTATATACATGAATAGATGACATCGCGCCTACAATCCCCGAAGGGGTAACTTCAACAGAGATCAATGTTCTTAAACCACATATAGCCAAAAGTAGATTGAGTTGGGTTTGATGAAGAATTATGAATAGCTTCTGTCCGCGGCTTTGCTCGCGTGGTACATCGATAAAACATATCCACATATTTAATATTAGTATAAACTATATTTTATCGATGTACACATATTAATAACATACATGTTATTCGGGTGTATAAGCTATATTATTGTAAAGTTTAATTAAAATCCATTCAGTAGTTATTGCGTGAAAGAGCAAACATCTATTCATCCTCACAAACTTTCGCGTTTATAATATAGTAGGATTAGTGACAAGCTGGTCGTCTTCATAACCACAGACCCAATCATTATCTATTTACTATCACTGACTCTCGCCCAGAATGTCTTAATAAGTCGCCTATTACACATTTGGTAGTTATTTTTGTTTTCCAGACCAGCATGGGACTATGGACTATGTTTTTTTTTTCAGGTATAAATTATATATCTATGGGTATATAGGTGTCTATATATTAAAGTGAAGCAAAAACTTTGTATTTTTTATTTATAAACATTGCGCGGACGGATGCGTATGCGATTTAGCATAGTTGAAGTTTATATGGAGAAGGAGTGCAGAAAGCTAGTGCATACATACATACATACATAACATCACGCCCACGATCCCCGAAGGGGTAGGCAGAGTCGAAGGGGCAGCAAGCCCCTTCAACCACATTCAGCCAAAAATAAAGCCGGGCTGGGTCAGATGGACAATTGTGAAAAAGCAGTGACAAGCGGCTAACCTGTCGCCTACACAATCACACACCCAAAACCCGATATACCATTAGTCGCCTTTTACTACATGCTAGGCAAGATAGTATTTTAATAAATATAGAATTTCATAAAAAAAAATAATGAATTATGGTCGAATTTCGACCACTGGTTCGACCACTATAGTTCATATAATTATGTATGTTTTAGGTAGATATATCTACATATTCATATATGTACCCTATAGTGAAATACTGTAGTAATCAAATTCAGTGAGACAAGACCGGATCCGCGGAGCGTGACGCTCAGATTGATCGGATCGCGCCCGCTCCTGCCGTTCCCACGGGAGTGCGCGCGCGCAGGACTCGCCGTCCTGTCATGTGATAATTACTTTGGCAAGATTGCTTGAGTAATTCCTTGATTAGAGAAATAATTTTAAAATGGCTTTATAGCAAAGGCGAAGGCAAACGCTAGTATATTAGATTTGATGACGAATCCCATGTTGGTTTGGAACTTAAAGGTAATGTACTGATTGTTTTCCTTGCCTAGAATTTGGTAAATAATAATAAATAATATAAATATAAATAAATTCTCAAGACTGACAATTCCCTAGTCCCAAACTAAGCTTATGCTTGTGCTATGGATACTAGGTGAACGGATAGAAATACTTAAACTCGTTTTATAAACATCTATGACTCGAGTAGAAATGTCCATGTTCATCACACGAAACATTTGCCCCTAGCGGGATTCGAACCCGCGACCCTTGGTTTCGCGGCCAGGGTCTCTGACCACTCGACCAACGGGCCTGTCGAAATGGTGACTAATGGTGTTTTATAGTGCTGGAGAGCTAGAAACTCACAATTTTCAATCTAACAAACTTTTAACTTTGGTAAAAAGTGCTAAAAAGAACTTGCTGCTCTTTCTGGTGCCTCTACGGAGATTGCGGGTTGTATTTAAAATATATTTAAAATGGTTTCTCTAAGTAATCGTAGGCTGTTAACTGGTATGCTATTCCTCCACAAGCTTGTCAATGGCCAGTACAGTTGTGGTTCTCTTCTTCAGCGTCTTTTCATCTCTGTTCCATTTAATTACCCCAGACGTAAAATATACAAAATTTTTATACCGCCGACGCCCCGTACCAATCTTGGCCTCCAATCTCCGATCAGTAGATTACAAAACGATTATAACAGCCTTCAAGTCAAAATTCAAGATCTGGACATTTTTGGCGACAGTTACGCCAAATTCAAAAGAAAAATAATACAATATATGCAGTTCATTGAGACTCAAACGTAGTTTTGCACCACACCCTGAAGTGCAGTTAAAAGTAAAAATTTTCAAGTAGGTTTGTATTACCAGAAATGTTATTTCAAAATTTATTTTCTGTTTTTTTGTCTGTAGTTTAATTATTTTAACTTAAACCGTATGTTACCAATGTTGTGCTCGCTTATAATTGTACATCAGAACAATATATGTATATTATAGTGTACTACTGTAAATGCTTAATGTATGTGTTGTTAGTGAGACTTAATAAATAAATAAAATAAAAAATATTGCCTGGTTGTATGTAACATTTGCTAACTAGGACCTGAAGAGGGAGTCAGGAGTTTGTATTTTGGCTAGTTATATCAAAAGTAGTTTTAAAATGTCTTTAGGGTCCAGGTTACAGATAAGAGGTTTTATTTTGTAATATTAGAATAGGGATGACGACTGCATTAAAAACTATAATTCTATTTAGTCCGTCAGTTAGATTATACAAAAATACTAGACATATATTTTTCGCTTCATCAAATTAACAAAAAATTACAAAGGTAGAGAGCACCAAAGTTTTGAAGTGGGGGCTTACGACGTCACTTTTTTGTAAAAATATTACAAATGTGTGACGTCACGCACAATTTAAATGCACTGTACCTACCTTTGTCAATGTTTGTTTGACAAATAAATAAAAAAATATGTGTTCAATATTTTTCTATGATCTAACTGACAGACTGAACAGATTTTTATAGTCATCTTGCCTAATTTTTTTATTAAAATTCTGTTAAATTAAAGCCCTTATTTAGCCTTCAACTCAAAAGTAACTTTACCAGTAAAAGCTATTATACTTAATAATTTAATTATTTTACGCTTTACAGTCCTGCGTAAGGTACAACAATCACTTTTACAAATGAGATCCTATAACACAAATCGTTTAACAACAGGATACTAGGGTGCATTCATTATGTCTGTCTGTCCGTCACGGTGCCGATCCTGAGGGAAGATGTCCTGATTTCACGTGAAAACTTTAAGATTCAATCGTGAATATGTTTGAATAGACAATGAGAGGGTAATTAACGTTCACTGCAGTATTATTATTTATATTAGGTACTTTATCGTCTCATGTTTGTCTGAGACTCGAAAGGAATATACATTAAATGCTCTACACTAAGCCATCCATAAAGTACGTCACAGGGGGACGGAGGGGGTCTACGATGTGTGACCTGGTGTGACCAGGGGTGGGAGTCCTAAGTTTCGTGACATCACGTTACATCTAATATATAATAATAATTTGCAATTTCTGGATGTAAAATTGCAAAACATGTGTTGTCACACTAGGGAGGGGGGAGTCCCACAAATGTAACCAGCTGTGGCAAGGACGGGGGGGGGAGTCAAAAAATCATGAAATTCGTGTGACGTACTTTATGGATGGCCCCTAACACCGATTCCGTAGTTCCAAACTAAGCATATATGCTTGTATTATGGATCCTAAGTGAACGGATAGACATACAACACAGTTGGCAAATTCTTTTTATGTCCCAGACCAACATGGGACATAAATAATTAAAATTACATTAATATAAATAAATTGTTTCTTGTTTTTATTAATTAACGACAAATTAAATAGGTACAACCTGGTACTAAATAAATGATTAGAGATAAATACTTATTCAACGATAAACGAAAGTTATATATCTTGGTACGCACACTTCTTCACAATTAAAATTATTTATAATTCGGTATTGTTTGCCACACCTCTTAAAAACGAAAGTGAATCCATAGTATGCTTTTTTTTCGCATAGTTTTGGAAGAAAATGTGAACGATCCCTCATTTTTTTCGGGGCGGTGTCCTCGGAATACAGGATAAGACTTTTTCAACGGCATGGTTGGTATCAATTTGTTCTTTCACAACAACCCCAAAACAAACCTCAAGTGCCTGGTATATATATATATATATATATATATATTGATTATGGCAACGATTCCCCGCATTGCTTTATTTCGGACGACCTTTGTACAGGCCCTCTGCTTTAATATAAAATAAAATGTAAAATACCTAACATCGCAGTAAGAAGACGTCGAAGGAACAAAGCTTCGCAGTAAAATCGTTCGCAGTATAGTTATTCGATGTAACGAAACATCGCAGTAACAGGACATCGATTTAACAAGGCGTCGCAGTATGGTGATGTCGTTGAATGGTTTTAAAAAAAAAAATCGATGATACAGCCTTCGCACTGAAGTAGGAAACCCCAATGCGCCATCGAGCCAGTCAGACCAATGGATTAATAGAAATGTTTGTCACCGATGTCCTACTAATGGACATGGCAGTCAATCATATACATATGTACATATAATAAATTCTCCAGACTGACACACCAATTCCCTAGTTCCAAACTAAGCTTATTAGCTTATGCTATGGATACTAGGTGAACGGATAGACATACTTAAATACGTTTTATAAACATCCATGACTCAGTACAAATGTCCATGTTCATCACACGAAACATTTGCCCCTAGCGGGATTCGAACCCACGCATACTAAACATATGCATAATACGACAGTAATTCACCAAATTCTCCATCCTCATTTACAATAATGCATTCGTCCCTCCCTTCCAGTAAGACTACATCGTAGTTAATCACACAATGCCTCTTCACAGCGTAGCCGGTTAGGTATCACACTTGAAAGCATTCGGAGGGCTATATTGTGTACTTAGCAAGTGCACGAAGAAAGGGTCGTAAGGAATGGGGACTTGTAGACAGGGAATACTGTGGAGTTGTCGTTAAGCGTTTTTTTTTTCGTTAAGTACAGCTAAATAGCTGTAAAAAAAACCAATATTTTTTTTTAAAAGAAAGAATTGATTGTTTGTTTGTTTTTGTTGAATTGGCTTCTAAACTACTAGACTGATTTGAATAATTCTTTCACCAATCGAAAGCTACTTTATCAGCGAGTAACATAGGCTATATTTTATCCCTGTATTTTCACGGGAACGGGAACTACGCGGGTGAAACTGCGGGGCACTGCTAGTTATGTACAAATAAATGAATTAACAATAAATCTATTATACTAATATTATAAAGAGGTAAGGTTTGTGAGTGTGTGAGGTTGGCCTGGGATTCGAAAATAATATAGGTACCAACTGTGTTCTTGCTTAACATATCGTGAAAAGCGACTAATGGTGTACTGGGTATTAAGTTTGTGATTGGTGGACGACGAGTTAACCACTTTTCACAAAGTACTCTTTACAATTCTCGATCTTATTAACCAATTTCGATTCTGGGTAAATATGGTTTAAGGATCCATGCCTTCAATCCCCGAAGGGGAATATATATACCTTTTTCACAATGTCACTAAACACAATGAATACGTAAATAAAATAAAATGAAAGCTTGTAAAATATGTAACTACACAACTACTCCATTCCTTTCCCTGTCCTAATCAACTGTCCCTCCAAAATTTGGTGCTTAGAAAAGATTACAAAAAGAGACCGGACAAAGATTTCATAAAGGCGCGTTCACACGTGCGTCACACGTGGGCCGGGGTCAACGCACTGCGATTAAGACAATATGCACTCATTAATGCGACTTGATTGAATACCAAACGAGGGGATTATGGATTGGTCTTTTGTTTTTATGCAGCTGTGGCTCAATATGTATTTGCGGTCAATGTTCCCAGTCTATAACTAACTAACTAACTAAACTTCACGCCATTTTAGTATTATAAAGAGGAATTATTTGTATTCTACAACTAGTATTATAAAGAGAAATTATATTGTTGTAATGAATAAAATCGAAAATTAATGCACTGATTTCAACAATTAGAATGCTAAATTATACCTAAGTAACGCTATATTTATTGCAAGAGAATTCCACCTGATAGTTTTTAATAAAGAAAAGAAAGAAAGAATCAGTGGTAGAAGTTTATTCCGTTTTAACTTTATAAATATATACTTACTTACAAAACATCACGCCCATAATCCCCGAAGGAGCAGGCAGAGTCATGGGAGCCGCAAGCCTCTTTAACCACATTCAACCAAAAATAAAACTGGGCTGGCTCAGATGAAAATTGGGAAAAAGTAGTGACAAGTGGCTAACTCGTCGCCTACACAATCACATACCCAAAACCTCATAATATACCATTAGTCCCCTTTTACGAGATGCTATCCAAAAAACACATTTGACACATTCTTTTTAAGTTCCAGACCAACATGGGACAATATAATTTAAATACAGGTTCAATAATGCCTGTAATGGTAAATGCTGGATTTGAACCTTTCCCGTTGAACTACTTCGCTCTACTACGTACATATCATTACGCCCCAAAACTCCACAGAGGTATCCAGAGCTTGACGAGTCCGTATCTAATCGCGGAAGATAGCTGCAATTCGATACAAGTCCTGAAATAATACTTCAGTCACCTCGTACGTCATGCTAGGCAAGACACCTGGTTGGTCAATGTTTTTTGAGTCTCAGATCAACATGGAACACTGCATCAAAATAACTTTACGCTAATTCGCTCGCGGGGTAGTCAGAAACAAACACTTAATCTGGGTATTATCTGTTATGGATAAATCTAAACGTCAGTTATATATTATTAATGATTTCTATTACACAGACATGAGGGACAACAAGAACCGTAACTCATTAATCACCCGAAATTAGTTTAATTAATTTATCTTCTATGAATAAATAAAGGCCATTAAGAAGCGAACTATATGAACAAATTCAAATAGATCACTTATAATACCTTAAACCAAATTTGTCTCTTGCCTAGCATGTCGTAAAAGCGACTAATGGTATATGGTGTTTTGGGTATGTGATTCTATAGGTGACAAACTAGCCACTTGTCACTACTATTTCAAAATTTTCCATCTAATCCAGCTCATTATCCCATGTTGGTCTAGGACTTAAAAGTAATGTGCAGACTGTGATTCTTGCCTAGCATGTCGTAAAAGCGACTAATGGTATATGGTGTTTTGGGTATGTGATTCTATAGGTGACAAACTAGCCACTTGTCACTACTATTTCAAAATTTTCCATCTAATCCAGCTCATTATCCCATGTTGGTCTAGGACTTAAAAGTAATGTGCAGACTGTGATTCTTGCCTAGCATGTCGTAAAAGGCGACTAATGGTATATCGCTTTTGGGTATGTGATTGTATAGGCGACAAGCTTGTCACAAGTTTTTTATAATTTTTCATCAAACCCAGCCTAGTTTTGTTTTTGGCTGAATGTGGCTAAAAGGGCCCGGTTGCTGCCCTTTGACTCTGCCTACCTCTTCGGAGATTATGGGCTTGATGTTATAACTATAGTGTAAACCAAACTTTCTGAACAATCCCTTTCTCCTACACGATCTCGTTTACATACAAACGATTGCATCACACCTCTCGTTAAAATATGCATCAATCTTCATGCCTCGGCCTGTGGTCGCAATTAGGCGCCTAATAACAGGCCTGTGGCCTAGCACCTGTCATTCACTCGGTTAATTAGATCAACTGAGTAATTGCAGACCAGCGCCGCCTGGTGGAAGCGATAATTGGCTCAACAATTAAAGTTCAAGTGTAAGCAAGATTACTTTAGTGAAAACGGACGGTTTATAAATAGTTTTTTTTAATTGGAAAGCCCTTGATAGTCTGAAACTTTTGTTAGGCTGAATGCAAGAAGTGGGTTTACTTTCATGTATATTAAGTTATTTTCTTATTTCATAACAAATTATAATTAAGATAACAAGTTCTTTATTAATTACATAATATAACTTGTACGTTCAATTATAAATAATTTGTAGAAAAATCATCCCACCGAATGTACAAACGACCTGGATTCGGAACTGTGGTCTTTCGCCCGATTAGGGTCTTAAACGTCTTTGCCTTAATATTCCCAAGCAAGAATAAAATGCTGGCAAAATAAAAAAAAATCAAAGCAAAATAAAAAAAAAACAGTCAGGTCAGTCTGCATCGTACAAATATTATATTTTAAAGATTTTTTTCTTTCGAAACTAATAACCACAGTATGAATAATTGCTTTGACAATAATTTAAAATAGAATAGAAAAGAATGAATAGAATAGAATATTTTTTATTGCCAGAAACTGTGTTACAAAAGGTGGTTACATATAATTTACATAAGTTCCAACAGTTACCCATACCGGGTATGCAATACAAAAGTTAAATCAATTAGTTTAAATAAAATGTTTAGTACCAAAATATTCATTTAGGTTGTAGAAAACGTTTACTGTCAACCATTTCTTAAGCTCAATTTAAAATTTAGGTAAATTTAATAATTTTATATAAGATGGTAATTTATTAAATATTTTGGTACCTATGTAATGAGTACTTTTACAGTATACATAGGTATGAGATCTTGGTACACATATATTATTAATGTATTGACTGCGTAAATTGGATCGACTAGACAATTGATTCTTAAAGTAATCACTATTTTATTTAATAAAAGTAATCACTTCCAGTATGTATATATTTGTCAATGTCAGGAAGCTAAGTGTATATATGTAATTTAGCTAAGCCGTTAAAGAATATAAATACAGAAGTCAATTATATAATAATATACATACATATTTTAATTCTATTCTGGACAACACCACATGCATTGGTCTGATTAGGTAAGTAGCTTACGAGCTTGTGTTACGGATGTCAGAATCAAAAGGGTTACAAATGAAAACTTAAATATTAGATACACCCAAACACAGAATAAACACATTATTCTGCACACCAATGTTTGTCCTGGGTGGGGGGGAGCCCACAACACTTGGGCAAAGGGTTGTGGGCTCGATGTCCCAAGGGCTTTGGAGCATAGGACAGGGTCACTACCAAAATGCACCATTGAGCCAGTCTAAAAATCATAATCACAAAAAGTTACATCATGGCACCCACATACATTAACATAGCAGACACCTTAAATACCAATACGTATTGATCAATAGCACAATAGGTACTTATTGGTACTTAAAGACGTCCATTAAAATGTTTGGGCGGCCGACGACCATTTATGTCACCCGTCGTCAAGGGACCACCGTCGGTGCCGGCGCATCTATCTGATCTGCCTAATGTTTGAGACACGCACAGTCATTACTGATGGTCAAGTGTGATTTTTTTGAATGCAATTGGTTCTTGGTTTTGGTAACTTAGTTGTTAACTTGTTAACGCTTCGTGTCCGAGGAGTGTTGGTTCAAATAGGGCTAAGGACAAATACTAAAAAAAATTACAAAAGCACATACAGTTAGAGAGATTAAGAGGCTTAAATCGGTTAGCAAATAAATTTAGTTTTATTTTTTATTTTTCCAGTTTCCCAACCCATAAAAATAAATAAACATTTTATAAACTACATAACATACATAGATACGCAAAGTTCCTGTTAGATTTGTTCATTAGTTTAAACTGAAAAACGAAACTTTACGTCATCTCCTTAAAGCTTACCCAAACAAAGAGATATCAAGTGAAAATAGTTCTGAAATTATAGTTCAGCTATTTCAAATTGAGACGTGGTAAGATGCATCACACGCTGTAATGTAATAAATAATAAAAAACAACATCCATTTCCTTGTTCTCAGGGCAGGATCAGATATAAAACAGCTGGACCCTAAAAAAATATAATAGAGTATTTGAAGGGCGATGCCCTTAGGGCTATCTATAGGGCTGCCATAAGGAACAATATAGTACATTCAAGTATTTTTAAACAAATCATATCAATCTAATTATACAAACGATTCATAATTTTCCCTCAACTACCTATGTAAATTATATTTATGTCTGAATTTGGTTTAGGGAGCTTATTTATGCATGGATTCTGCCTGCTCCTTTGGAGATTGCAGGCGTTATTGTGTATATGTCGCAGGCAATTTGTATGATTCCGCCGTTTACATACGGCGTCGTCAGTTTAAAAACGCTAGCAGTTATGTATTATGCTGAAGACTATAACTCGATCAATTGTTATAATTCGACGTTGGTTGTTCTTTTTCGGCTCTGGCTGTAGGGTCGCAGTTGTACCTAACACTCCTCCTCGCTTCGCTCGTCGTCGTACCTATTATTTTTAACTACTACCTAATCTGACCTAAACTAAATACTTGCGGCATAATATATAATGTCCGAATTATATATTTTGCCTTTGGCATAATACATAACTGCGAGCGTTTTTAATCTGACGACGCCGTATGTACCTAAACGGTGAACCCAGCTGATTTTGATCTCCCAAGCGATTTTGGTCACGGGCGCCAATCTTTACGAGGATAAGCCAACTCCGCAGGAAATATGATAGGTCACAAGTAGATATGTATATCCGCAAACACAGACGTATCTCAGTTCCTTTACTATCATAGAGATGGTAGTGCAATATATCCGCAGAGCTTATCGTGTTTTCTGAGGTTTAAATACCGCCAACTTTTTGACTTCAAGCTGGTAATTAATTTCAATATTGAAACACCGAGGCAGATATAAATTTTAGTCTTAATTTACAACAAAAATTACGTGTTGGGCCAGCCCTGCCCGTCAGATCTCAGCCGCGTTACGTGCAAGGACTCATACGCACAATCATAGAGCGGCGTGAGAGCATCTGAGGAATGCGTGCGCGGGCGCAGCGCTCGCGCGATTCACTTTCAATGGCCGCCTTTGGTGAGCCAACTGCTGGTTGGTCTAATGTTTGAGTGCATCGTTGGAGTATTGATAGATAGCTATCGTAAAGACCAACGCCTGAGTTCTAATATTGGTTCGGGTCATCAATTCGTAGATGGGTATTTTAAGATACAGCGCTTCAAAGATCTGAAATTTAGCGCTTTGTCACTTGGATGGTAAAATTTTACACACCTAGTGACGTCACGCGGAAATTTACGAGATGTATTTTCATTATTTTTGATTTGATGAATAAAAGAAAAAATACGTAAGCAACATTTTTTTGTAATCTCAATAGTGGACTATAAATATTTTTAAGTAAAATACCCTATTTTATTGTATTTTTCTGAATGCTAACTTCTGCCATTTTTTCTATGCCAATAAAGAATATCTATCTGTCAGTCAATACCAGCCTGGGGTCACGGAATAGGCGGTTTTTCATTCCCGCGCTTCGGAAAACTCGGTAAGCCACTGATTCCGCGCCTGACCTCTCCCATGGTGTCGGATTGCCCTCTCACCAGACTATGAGAGTAAAGGAATATAGAGCTGCTATGCAAAAGCATAGCAGGTGCAAAAGCACAAACACTTGTGCACTACAATATCTGCTGCCAGTCCCCTCTTTCCCACTGGGCACTTTGGGCATGTGCCCAGGGCCCCCACAATATAGTGGGCCCCCTAGTTCTAGATCGGCAATAGATCATCGACATTCTTAACGCACAAACATATTAATTTATTAGTGTGCCCTGGGCCCCCATTAAGTTAAGTGATGTTCGAAGGTACATCGCGTTTAAATACCGCCGTATCGCGTGACGTCACTAGGTTTGTAAAATTTTACCGTCCTAGTGACGTAAAGTGCTAAATTTCAGATCTTTGAAGCGCTGTATCTTGAAATAACTTATTAATAAGTTAATCCTTGTTATGGAATCTATAATAAAAGTGAGAAGGTATATTGTAAGAAGTGAGAAGGTTTATTATGAAATTATATTATAGACACCTACCCACGAAAGCAAAGGCCACGCTTCTAATCCCGTTAGAGGAAGCTTTCGTGGGACGTACACGGTAATGTTCCCTCGAGTAGCGTATGTTTATAAACATTTAAGCGTATGTAATCGTTACTTGGTCACTGTTTAGCGTTCAGTTTGTAAACATCTATGACTCGTATCCAGGGATTCTTAACATTGGACTGAGCGGTTTGTTTAAACGAAAAACAGACCGCTTGATTGAAAACTTTGCAGAATGAATGAATGAAATTGATAAATAAATTGATTTAGGTGGATATGTAAATAAAATTAAATTGTCTATTTGACATATTTCTGTATGCATATGACGGTACTTATGATAAAAAAAACAACATTTTAAATAATATTTGCCTGTTTGTTCTGGCTAATCGACGAAATGGCGATGAAGCTATTTTGACAGCACTTTATTTGTTCTTCAATACTACCTTATGTAACTTTCATTTTAGGAAAATAATTAAGGTTCCTCGCAAAAACGTCTATTATTAAATTTTTATTAACGCGAGTCGGGTAGTTTTATAAACAGCTAGTTATCTTCTTATAATAGGGAAAATAACTGCATTAAGAAACTATAATTCTATTTAGTCCGTCAGTTAGATTATACAAAAATAATAGACACATATTTTTCGCTTTATCAATTAACAAAAAATTACAAAGATAAAGAGCATTAAAGTTTTGGAGGGGGGGTCAATGTTTGTTTGACAAATAAATAAAAAAATACGTGTTCAATATTTTTTTAACAATCTAACTAACGGACTTAAATTTTTTTAGTCACTTTGCCTATTGCCGTCACATTTAAATGCAGTTTTGTGGGAAAACTGTGGAAGATTCGGTGCAGTGTGGGAAAGCCGCTTTGTCGCCGTGACAAACGTCGTGACGTGACGGATTCGTCTCGATGTCATCGCGACGTGCTACAAGTCAATTCAAATACTTCGACTTTATAGCGTTCCGTCTCTTCGTGGTAAATCAGATATTCCAGTATATTCCTCACTAAATAATATGCATATGTCCATCGGGAGTACATCAGGGAGGCGGCGATCACTAACATCAGATGAGTTTGCTAAGTTAAGCGCTTACGATCATAAGTAATTTGTGTGTATTTCACGACTATCTACAGAACGACACGACAAGATCTCAAGTCTAGACTGGCTCGATAGCGCAATCGGTAGTGACCTTGCCCAATGCGCCAAGTGTTGTGGGTTCGATCCCCACCCAGGACAAACATTCGTATTATGAATACTTGTGTTTGTTTTGTGTCTGGGTGTTGTTAATATCCAATATTTAAGTATATATTTGTAATCCACTATTGATTCTGATATCCGTAATACAAGTCCTTTAGCTACTTACTTCGGAGTCTGATCAATGTAGGTATATGTTGTAGTCTGGTTAAATACCAGATATTATATTTGCACACCTTAACTTTATCATTATATATTGAATTAAGCTCCCATTTTCTTAATCAGATTTTTGATGGGGTTCTTCTAACAGTTAGGAATTGAAATAAATTGGAGACAGATGCTATAGTTTGTGATTTTAAATTTTGCAATCCCTTCTAATGTTACTATTTTATCATCTAGAAGTGTAACGTTGAAATATGAAAACCGCAGCTAACGCAGGTGCAGAAGCATTGGTACACCTTGCCATTCCATCTCAGCCGGAGGGGTCCCTTTATGCAAAGGGCCCTGGGCGTCCCCGACATGCCGCTTCCCCGAAACAGTGCCTAAGGAATTTTCCTTAAAAAAAGGTACAGAACCATTATCAAATACCAATCACTCTCTTGACCAATTAGCGTTTTGTATTTGTCTCCTTAATGGTCATCTAGTCCAATTGGCCTGACGAATAGATTTCGAGTGGAGGCTCTGTTGAGCGGAAAGGAGCCGTACCTTCCCAGCCTCCCAGGGGCCCCGGCAGGGGTCCAACAGGGACCCCACAAAGCGCACCTACCTTATAATATGATCAACTACTGATGGAGTAGCAGCCGGGAGTTAAGAATATCTCCAACAGGGCTTAATATTTAATTTGATTCACTTGCATAAGATTCTTAATTCAGAAATGGGCTGTGTAACTTGACCGGTTAAAATATGACTACGAATGAAAACCACTAAATATGGATTATTTAATTTTATGCAACTACACAACTGTATTTAATTGAATTTGCATTTTTTTTAACTATAAACTACATCACATACATTGCTTTAACTCCGAGGTAAAGTAGCTAGTAGTTAAGCACTAGTGATACGGATATCAGAATAACAGTGGTATATTACAAATATTAACTTAAAAACGTTAAATATTAACACCCAGACAGAACAAATACAAGTATTCATCAAACGAATGTTTGTCCTGGGTGGGGATCGGACCCACAACTCTTGGCGCATGGGGCAGGGTCACTACCGAATGCGCCATGGAGGCAGTCAATATAAGCTACGGGGAATGCTTGCCATAAGGCCACATATACTTGTTAGCCATCTTCAAAGTATAAAAAACCTCTCAAAGTAGTAGGTATTTATTTAATATACGACAGTAATTTAATTTTAATTGAATGAACTTACGCGATGCATCGACTCCGAGTGATAAGCGGTCATTGAGGCCCTTAGTACGAAGGTCGAAGTTCGCTTATCGGCAAGTACTTCTTTACTTTCTAGGTCAATCAACTTGCTATAACGCTCTATCATGTATTTTTTTTCTTGCACCTTTCAACGATTTGTCATAAACAAATATGTGTAATGAATGAAAATCTGCCTATTATTGGGCAATTAATAACACTTAACCACAATTTATTTTGTCCAGTGAAATAAAGAATACCTTCTTTAGCGCGTAAGGAATGCGCGTAACGCCAAAAATCCAACAAATGTTATTTATTGTTCGACATCAAAGCGGAACTTTGATGCGCCGTATCTTCGTAAGCGAAGCCGAGGCGACAAGCGGCTGTTTGATGTTATTTGATAAAGCAAAAAATACGTTTTAATATTTCAACTTCTTATTCTTCTCATTTTTGGCTGAATGTAGTTAAAGGAGCCTGCTGCCCCTTTGACTCTGCCTACCCCTTCGGGGATCATGGGCGAGATGTTATATACGTATGTAATATTCTAACTATGTTAATATAATTTATTTTTTTCCCAATGTAAACTTCGGATAAATGTTTATTATTTATCGAAATCGATAAATCATAAATATTAGATACAGCAACTATTGCTAATGTCAATACAAGATTGATGCTTTTCATGAACTGTCAAAACACGTAGAACACACCATGGACTAGTAAAAAAAGAAGGACTCCACGCTGCCATACTATAGGATGAAGCCACGTTTATGAATGTGTGAGTAAGATACATAAGGATACCAGATATCGGATATCTGTCATTTGGAGCACTTATTATGTCACTGTGTGACGTAAGTTACGTGTCAAGGTGGAGCACCTGAGGAGCTTCAATGTCTAGTTAATGGCGCGGAGTCCTTCTTTTTTTACTAGTCTGTGGAACACACATAATGTTTCTTAAACATTAAACTATCTTTTGACTATTGTATCACGCCAACATAACTAAGTATTGTTTCATTATCTCAATCATTTCTGTTGCATTAATCAAGTACATTCTCCTATTTGTAAGATTAAATGTTTCTTTTACGAATAAATAAGAAATGTCTTCGTAACTTTTCAAAGCGAGTCATCTATTTCAGAGCGTTTCCCAGCGATAGTCACGGCGTGTTAGCGAGAACAATGCTTTGAGATTACAAATGTGTCCTTGAGGTCCACTCGAGATAAGTCGAGTATTGATTTGTTTTATGTCCAGCAGAAATAATAGCAGTTACTATATTACTATTTACTAATACTTATGTATATGTATGTATTGTACATGTATATTATGAACGTCACATTTTATTTTTAGGGAAATATCTTATATTAAAAAATAATAATGATGCAGTTTACGACTGCTATAGTTTCCGATAGTAAATCAATAAATAATTCATCATTGTTCCTACCTTCCTTTTAAACCCGCTTTTATTAAAAAATAAATTTAAAAGTCTTTTGAACTGCAAACACGTACTAACAGAATAGGTACATAAAATTATAACCTCTTTTGCTTTTGAAAACCGTTGAAATTGTTAGAATACTTACTACCTTGTTAATAGTATAGCGTATACAATTTCCATCTAATATAATTACGGAGACCCTATTCTGACCACGGTACCTGATACCTAAGGTAGAGTTACTGCCACGACCACACGTGTAAACCAATATCCTAGGTAAACCTGTGAATCTAGACTAGTCAGCGAACAACCAGTGATGTTGGTAATTGAAAATATTAGGTTCGATTAAAAAAAACTTGCTCAAAATTGATTGAAAAATCTATTCTGTTTTCGTAAAAGTGTAAATTCATATATATTTTTTTCATATTTTCGGTTCTCTCTGCCTGCCCCGTTAATAACGTTTGTGTAGGCGAAAACCTAGCTCCTTGTCACTATTGTTTTCACCACAGAACAGAATAAACCGGGAGTATGAGAACCAATGAAGCCAAACTCACACATACGCCACTAATCACTTATACACTACAGATAAGCGATGAATATTGGCCGTTATTATTAATCAATAACAGCCTATTTTACAACTCCTACAACGGACAACATACTTTCATAGTTTTGAAAAACGGTTTAATTAACTATACCTCTAAAAAGTAGTTAAGACCTTTCGTAATCCAAGTTCAAACCGAACACAATTGTTCAGAAAATTTTTCTGTCGATCATAGATGGCGCTGCTTGTTTTTTTGAGCAATTATAATCCTTTAGACTGTAACAATAAGGTATACATTTATCTGGCACTACTGATAAGTAATTTTGCGTTGCGATGCAGAATTGATTCCGTGGTTTTCACATTCTCCATTTTCACCCGACCAATTTTTTTTGGTACCTAAAAGATAAAGGAGCTTGCACTTCCTAAAACTCTGCGATCCCTCTGAGGATTACAGTCGAAACTGTTAAATTGTTGTTACATACATATATATCTTCACTCCAGCAATTCTAGATGGGAGAGATAGAGTCCGAGGAATTATAAGGTCCTTGAACCACATCAAGCCAGAAGATCGACTTAGGTAGTAGCCATGTAGACAACGAGTTCGCCACTTGTCTCTAACAAGCGGCTAACTCGTTGTCTACATGGTCACAAACCTAACACTCCATACACTATTAGCCTAGCCTGTCATGCCATGTCTGGTCAGTCACATACATTTTAGATTTCGTATAGACTTGACACAGACAGATGTCGCTACATGCATCATTTAAACCGATTGAGAGATAAAACCGAATAAAAACGTTATTATTTCACTTAAAAAAAAATAATAATTTACAAATTGTAGCCTATGTGTTATTCGGATTTACCAGCTACATTATTGTAAAGGTTAATTAAAAATATTAAAATCCATACAGAAGTTTTTGCGTGAAAGAGTAACAAACATCCATAGAAACTTTCACATTTATAATATTAGTAGGATAAAATAAAAAATAATAGCTGGTACCCGCGACTTCTTCTTCTTCGTTCGGTCAGTTTGAACTTGGATGACGATAAGTACTATGTAGATACTTTTTAGAGGTATAGTAAATCAAACTGTTTTTAAAAATGCCAAAAGGATGTTGTTTATTGTAGCACGAGTAGGAGAAGCTGTATGGCCGTTCATATTTTGGTCAATAATCAAAATAAGAACGGCCATACAGCTTCTCGTACAACGTAATCCAG
The DNA here is from genome assembly GCA_951394215.1 of Glyphodes perspectalis. NCBI lineage: Eukaryota > Metazoa > Arthropoda > Insecta > Lepidoptera > Crambidae > Glyphodes > Glyphodes perspectalis. The sequence goes on from OX596218.1 coordinate 4,583,129, forward strand.
TTCATTGTTTATCTGTAGTATTAGTATGTGATTAGTGGCGTATGTGTGAGCTTGGCTTCATCGGTTCTCATACTAGTGTTTCCGAAAAATCGATAGTTGTGCAATCGATAGTTTAACGGCCAAATAATTTATACGATCGATAGTATCGATAGTATCAATGTCTTTATTAGTGCAATACTATTGATACCATCGATAGTTCATTGATTGGCATCGAACGAAGCTATCGATACTATCGATAGTATAGCCGATTACCTACCGATATTGATAGGCTATCGATAGACAATCGATATTGGCCTATCGAGCGGCAACACAGTCTCAAAGTAATTTCATGACATGCCATTACTGCTAGTTTTTTCTGTTCTGTTTGTAATACATAATTATTTCAAAAGTCTAAGCTAGACTCCAGATAAACCCTTGTCAAGTAATAATTAAGTTGAAAAACCTTTATAAACTTCGAGTGTCACGAGCGAGACACGTCAATTACACAAAGGTGACAACATTATTTTTCAACTCCCTTCCAATCGATAAACTACCTATAGCAAAAAAAAATATTAATGAAGTTAATTATTACCGTCAGCTTCGAATTCGATTCATGCTTCTCATCAAGTGTTAGCGAAAATATAAGTAAACTTACATTGGCTAACGTTAATAAACATCCTCAATGAATCACGGCTTAATATCGAACGCTGCAAACGCGACCTTATAGTGACAGCTATAGAGACTAGCCTGTTATAGATAAAGAGTCAGCTGTGCATCGCCTCGACCGCATCAGTTTGGTACTGGTCGCCTGCACGCGTGCCCGCCGGTAATGATTTAAAAACAAAACTGTCACGTAACGCGCGAAATTTGACAGCTCGCGTCAATTCCCGCGCAAAAGGAATTTTGTTCTTTGACGGCGGAACGTGCACCGCGTGTACCAAGCTGCCAGTATTCAGTAAGTTTATATTATTTTACTTACATGCAAACTTCTTTGTTCGTTCGTTGTAAACATTGGAGCGTTTGGAAATTATACCCGAAAGTATTTTTATTGACTGCAATGCTGTTAATATGTGTTTAAGAATGGAGTTTTACCTCTACATTTTTTTTTTATCGTTCAAGATTTTTTTCTTGTAGTTTTATATCGTTCGTGGACGATAATTTTTTTAATTACTTTTTAGAAATAATATTCCGGACTTATTGCCTATGCCACAGTTGCGTTTAATATGACACTTTACTTAAACAATTATTGTCATTTCACTTAGCTTATCACTATCGATTGTGATATAAAAAGAAATGGCGTCGTTACGTCAACGTTAGATAAAGGACGTGTATAACAACAATAAAGACCTAATCCACGCTGTCCGCCCTAGATCGATCAGAAGCGATAGGGTACCTAAGTTCGATCACATAGCAACTGCGTATTCGCTATCAGAGCCGTAAACTAACATTGTTATGTTTACAGGTCTACACATTGTGTAGCCTCGCAATAAATAAAAACAATATAATTTTAGAGCTTTTTCATATTAACGGTGGTTACACCCAAATGCATAAGAGATATGGATTGTTTTATGTACGGTCAACAGTAGGTGAAGTTACCTACTTGCAGTTCAATAATAGCGCTTATGCCGCCGACATAAGGGAGGTACAAAACCCGAAGTGGAAGGGGGGGGGGGCTGGTCTGTTGTACCCTGTTATTTGTAAGTTTGACTTTTGACTTGTATTTAGCTAGCAATATAAAATTTAACTAAAATTATGAACATTCTTATTTAATTCAAATCAATATTATTACCTTATCAATTAAACACAGAAATGAGTAATTAACTGTAGTTACACATAACCAATATTGCAATCAGCCATTTTGGCGAACTGTTAAGAAATGTTTATCTCACAATCCTAAATTCTTTACAGATAAACTGATATATCATCACACCGTATCAGGTTTAGATATAGCGGTGGTAGCTCAATGGTAAGGACACGCGCCTCTTAACCAAGAAGTGCGGGTTCAAACCCGGGCACGTACTTCTGGATTTTTCAAGTCTATGTACGTATTTATACCACTAGCTCGACGGTGAAGGAAAACATCGTGATGAAACCTGCAAATTCAAACAACTTTGGATTTGTAACCATGATCCAAAAATTGTCTGGTTCCCAAATTATTTTTAAGGGTAAATTTTTAAAGTGCATACTTTGACAGACTGAATGAAGGCAAAAAATTTTTGAATACCTGCTATTGGATACAGGTGGGGGTTACGAAGGTCAGATCGGCAGTCGCTTCAATGTAATTACCAGACTCGCTAAATCCTGAATCATGGTCTAAGCGGACCCCGTCTAAGCACGGGACAAAACGCTAGGAAGATGATGATCAGGTTTAGATAAATCGCCAAAATGTAATTTCAGCTTGTTTGTTACTTTAGCTAATAGCAAAGAGCAACGATCTGGATTAGCTTTCAGGAACCTTAAAAGTTTTAATAGTATCCACACTATTAAAATTTTCAAGAGTCAGACCAAATTGACAATTCGGATACCTCTTGGGCTGTGAGGGTTCCTCTAAGTTCTATTAAATAATAATAATAAATTCTCCAGACTGACACACCAGTTCCCTAGTCCCAAACTAAGCTTATGCTTGTACTGTGGATACTAGATGAACGGGTAGACATACTTAAATACGTTTATAAACATCCATGACCCGAGTACAAATGTCCACGTTCATCACACGAAACATTTGCCCCTAGCGGGATTCGAACCCGCGACCCTTGGTTTCGTGGCCAGGATCTATGACCACGGTGTCTTCCAGGCCTGCATGCCCTTTGTTGCGGCCTAATTGTAGAGGATTTTAGGGAGGTCTATCTCTAACGGTGGACCTGTACGATCGAATTTCGCCTACAATGATTATGAAGCTCCTCGTAATATATTTATACTAGCTGTAGCTACCCGGCAAACTTTGTATTACCCCGTTCTCGTCAAAAAAATGGGGGGTAGGGGTAGAAGGGTGAAAAATACTTTTCTACATACCTACCATATACACAAAAAAACATTAAAATCAGTCGAGCCGTTTCGGAGTTCAAATACAGTTTATTTTTATATATAAGAGATAGGTACCTATTATATAAAGTAGGCCTGCAAGCGGTGGTAACTCAATGGTAAGAACAAGTGCATCTCATCCGAGGTGTGCAGGTTCAAACCCGGGCCCGTACTTGTGGATTATTTCAAGTCTGTACCACATGCTCGACGCTGCGGAAGAATGTCATGATGTAACCTTCATGTTTAAGTAACTCAATGGATCTATGATCCAATTTGTATGGATCCCCTATCTAGGGTTACGAAGATAGGCACTCGTTTCAATGTAATAGCTAGACTCACGAAATCACTAAATCTAGAATTATACTAATCAGAAGGCTAAGGGATGGGACTGGCTTATAGCACGCTAAGAAGATTATAATAAATAGCCATCATTTAGAATGTAGCCTAGATATACTATTAATTATCAGCCGTATTCGGGGAAATCATTATAGGATGCGTATGCGCACGAAAATCGCCTGATTCTTGTTCTGAGCGTCGTTATGGCAACGTGCATTCTCGTTATCGTTAAATATAATTGCCCCATTATTGTGACTGGTACACGAAACGAGGGAAATTCATTAGTGCAATGGGAGGCGCTTGCTTTGCTTCGTTAGCCGAGTTAAGCTGGGTTCGGAGCTGGAGGAAACGGGATGGGTGACCGTTCAAGGCTCGAACGGGTTTTACCGAGTCGTATACCTCATAAGAATAATGGAATCTCTTAAAGGATGACTCAGTTGTTGATCGGTTTGTCTGTTTGTTAGAGACAGAATGATCTTCCTCAATAGGGATGTTGACTGGCAGTCAACTGAGATATTTTACAACTGTCAAAGCGCAATCACTTCATAGATTTTGTATGGGCTTATCGGTTTATGACGTTAGTAGTGTGTCTAGTCAAATGACTAAATATTATGCAGTTTTTGTTAAATTAAAAATCGTAGTCTCATAATCTCATAATATAATTCAAAATCAATAACGTTTTACAACATACTACGATACTTTATTTTACGGAATTGATATTACAAGATTAAATATGAGTAGTGTCAACATCTCTATTGCTTAATTAAATTAATATGCAACCCTTTATTATAATAATAATAATAAGGATATACCACTCTCTTATTGTATTGTATTATGTGAATTGTACTAACTTTGGTAAAATTAAACGATATTATTATTATTATTTTTATGTTAGATAACTCTCCAAAGAGGAAATATTTAGGGCACGGGCCTACGCCAAATGCATCCTATCAAACTCAATCTATATTTAAAAATTTTCGGATTATCCGGCATGTATTTAATATAACTGCTTTTTGCAAAAGTTTATATGTAAGTGGTGGTATTTTAAGAGTGCTAAGGCTTATATGTAGTTCTCATGGGATGACTCCTGGTGTGGATAAAATAATGGGTACAATTTTAACTGATGTAACTCTCCATTGTGTTCTAATTTTAAGTGCAAGTTCTCTGTATTTGGCTTATTTTTCAGTGCGAGTAGATTGTAAGTTGTGTGTGTTACATACTGCGATATCTATAATGTATACTGAATTGGTGTTTTTGTCTAGTAAAGTGATGTCTGGTCTATTGAAATGAATAGTTTTATCTGTTATAATTCTAAATTATTAAAACTCTTAAGTAAGGCTATCTAAAGCTTGGCCAAATGTAAGTTTATACCGCATTTTCGACACTTGCAAGAGATTCAAAATGTATAAGATATACCTAACTGATCATGGCTATATTAAAAAGTCCCTCTTTAATTTTCCAGCAGGTCTGTTACAAGGTCAACGTCAAAATATTCTTTATTTATATAGGTTTCAATGAAACACTTATAAATCGCCAAATACAGGTAAGACTATATGATTCTACCACCGGTTCGGAATGTTGTTTAAACTGAGAAAAATCCAGCAAGAAACTCGGTAGTTACTCTTTTCAACACAATATAAACAAATGTGTATGTATCATAAATAACTGTGAACCATGTTTCAATGTGGGCCTGTTGTAAAGTATCAAAATATAAATGTATAATTACAAACCAAAACCTTGACACGACCAGAGCAGACCACTCCCTCAAGGTGGCACCTATTTCCAAGTATGCTTTTTCGCCCATGCATCAAATACATGTTTGAAAAGAGCTTCACCAGCATCAAAAGTAGATTTTCCTTGAAGTTCCTTTCCTTGAAGTAAATTCAAATTGATTATTGTGCAATACATTTATTAATTTTAAAGTGACTATATATTTGATTAAGTAAGATTTTAAAAAATCTTGCCGGTAAGTAAGGTTTATTTCAATATTACCGGCGCTTAGCCGGTAATATTGAAATAAACCTTAAATGAGATGGGTAACTTTTGTCACCGTATATTTAAATTTATATTAGACTAAAACTTATCTATACGACTAGTAGTAATAGGTCTACAAACAATGTTCAAAGGTGAAAGAGGACACTGACGTTCGAAACTAGCTAGTTGATCCCTGTGGTCGGAGTTTACAAAGCCAACTACGATTTTTTTGTGTTTTTATACGTCAGACAATACATCATATTATTTCATGTCTAGATTCAACAATATATTGGAGTTATGCATGCTTTACGCGCTCCTAGGGAAGTTCCTGTTTTACAGGAAGCCCTTATTGGAGGACCTCCTAAGATGAACAAGGAACTGCAAATACTCAACTATGACATGCGTTTTACGCTCTCAGACTACGGAATACGCCCATTCAATGGCCTATTGTAAAGTGTTAGAGGCCTTACTTACATGATACACCGCAGCCTGGTCAGGCCTATTGGCTATTAGCATAGGTACTGAGGAGGCCACCAAAGCCGTTCACGGTGGTATAGCGTTGCGCGATTAAACAAAAATGTTTAACACATGAATTGTAACCTGGATTGGCACGAAATTTTTCTATTACGAAGAACGAATAGTTTCGGTCAGATATCGGAAACACAATACGACGATATACTGTGAACTACACTCGAAAACCATAAACCTCCTTCCGATATATCGGGTAAGACGACGTTCAGTGCGACTAAAAAAACTTTTGCAAACTTTTTTTTTGCATACATACTAGATATCTTGACGGCGTAGTCGCTAGAGGTCCAGGAGCAATATCCTCTTTAAACCACATTTAACCATAAACAATTGAATTGAATTAATGGAAAATTGTGAAAGTAGTGACAAGTGGCTAGCTCGTCGTCTAAATCCTACTAATTATATTATAAGCGGGAAAGTTTGTGAGGATGCATGGATGTTTGTTACTCTTTCAAAAACTACTGAATGGATTTTAATGAAACTTTACAATAATATAGCTTATACACCCGAATAACATATAGGTTATGTTTTATCGATGTACCACGCGAGAAAATCTGCGGACAGAAGCTAGTAATCACTTAACACAATAGCTAATACGCCATTAGTCACACTCTACTATACGTTCGAGTGGAACATGATTAGGTATGTTCGATTAAAGTCAAGGGCGCCGGGAGGGGGGTGCAAGGGGTGCACTTGCACCATGTCAGGAGAAATGTACATAGGAATCACATATTTTTGACCTGACTACACCGGCGGGAGGTAGTCCCCATGGAAAAAAAATCTTAAAATATAAAAACACATGTACAATTCTATGTGTATTTTATATGTATTGGATAATGGTAGGTGTAGATGCAGATGCAAAAAAATAAGCCTGGCGGTGTTCATGGTTAAAACGTTTTCATTCAAAGCCGTAAGTAAAAATATGGCTCCTAATACTTATATACTACTAAGGGCTGATTTTTCAAAAGTCAGATAAAAGATAACAATCGAATAAATCACAATCCGGTTTTTTTTTTCCGGATTGTAAAATGTCATTGCCTGTTTCCTAAGTAAAACACCGTATGACATCCGCAAATTGGTGACTTAATACTTTATCAGTCGGTTAATTTTTATCTGACTAATATAAAATCAGCCCTTAGTAGTTACCCCAGCCACTATCTACCTAAAGTGGTTAGGGCAACACAAAGAAGCGGAGACCAGCGGGTAGTGGGCGCCCCTACCTGCGTTGCATAGGTCTCCGCTGCCGCCGGCCGGACCCCCGGAACCCCCTGCTTTTCCCCTGTAGAGCGGGCCGGTCGCCGCAGGTGAAATTGGAAAGAATTACCTTTATTTTATTTACGTAGGCTGAATTAAACACTTATAAACTCGGAAGGTAGCAGCTAAGTAGGTGTATGTGGAACCACAACCACATCTCACCTTCCTCCAGGCGATGAGGGGTACCGCGGAGTCTTAGTAGGTATACCCCGGCACTTCCACCATACGACACAAAGACATTCGAAAGTAGTACTTTCGATAAGGCAAAGATAAAAGCCTGATAATGCAAATTACCGATTATTAGTTACAAGACGTATTCATTTTCGTTTTGGTTTTAATCGAAGTCGAAAGTCGACGTCATTGGATATCGTCGACTTTCGACTTGAATATTCATTTTGTTTCAAACTGCTCGGAAAAATAATTAATTGGTCCGTTTACACCGCTTACTTATAACCTTACTATATTTGAAAAATATTAATTAGTATGATGAAATTTCAAATTCGTTTGTTGGAATTTTTAACAGTCGTCAATAGTAACGTGCATGGATATGGGACGTTTCTTAATTTACAATCTATCTTTCAACAGTTTATTAAAATCAGATTAAACTAATAGCCATAAGTCTATGTAATTTCGGTGAGTACTTATAAAACTTGTTTTTTTAATTAGATGAAACTTTATACATATATTTTAAGGTAAAATGTAAACGATTAGTAGTACCGAATACAAAGGGAGTTGATTACCAATGTCGACCAAAACAGTCCACAAAATTGCATTACCGATAATAATATATTGGTGTTCTAATGCTATTAAGTGATTAAAACCGAAAATTATAGTAATATTTGGTTTTTGTGTTAATTTGAAACAGAAAATAAGGTTTAATTTACGCAGTCATTCCGATAACTTATTTTAGACTTAGGCAGTACATAGACTGTTAAAAAAAGTTATCAACGAAAGTTGTTTTTCAGAAACTATTGTTGAAATACGTCATGGATGGAGAGGGTTTCGATCAGCCTGGTTTTAGTGAATTGAGTGAAAATGAGTTAAGTGATCAACAAAGATTGCAAGGCACTGGACTGCAACATAATCTACATAATGAACAGAACCCCGGATTAATCGGTAAGGGTGTACTAGGGTTTGGCCACTTGTCAATACTTTTTCGCAAAGTTACATCAACGAAACAAAACGAACGATTCGTTATAATGACAACACTATTGGTCACAGTTATTCCGTTAAAGACAAATTAATTCGGAGATCTCCATCCCCTCTCAATTTCTGCATAGGAAGCTCAAATAAAATAAGTAAAAAAAATATGTTAATCGGTTTTATTGAAAATGGAGATAATAATATTGTAGATAATGATAGTGTGTAAGGATCGTGCCATATGGCATTCGGTTCTCTCTGCCTACCCCGCTAGGGAAGTGGCGTGTAGTTTAGTTAGTTAGTTAGATAATGCACTAAAAGCTAAAAAATAATTCAATAGGTCCTAGGTACCAGTCATCACACTACTCGCTTCATTAAGTTAGGGCATTGATCAGACAAAAAATAAATTCGTAGGGCGCGAGGTGTGTACCAAATATCAGATAAACAGCAAGGGGATCAAATTTTAATTACTAAATTTGAAACAACAACAAACAAACGGGGCAAGCTAAATAAAACCGTTTTATTAAAGGTGAGAAAATTTGTGTTGGCAATTGTGTAACCGGCAGGCTAGTCACTTGTCATTTAACCAAACATAATTTTATTTAATTTAATTAAATTTAATAAAAAAAAATTACTAAATGAGGTTTAATGAACTTACTGCTACTGGTACTTTTCTACCTCTCCAGGGATAGCGGACGTAACGATATGTATGTATGTGTATTTTTATTATTTTAGATTTGTCATGTCTGTTAGTCATCAATAACATAATCATAGATAATCCGCAAATCGATGATATAGATATTGAGAAATTTACTGATCTACAACAACTAATTGATGGAACAGCAGATATTGAAGAACGCTCCCAATCTTCGGTATACCCCAACAACACACTGCACTCTAAAGACCTTGAAACAAATAAAGTTTATGCTAATGCATTCCCTTATCCAGACACAAATGAAAATATTGTAACACCTCAAGGCAATGGTAATCAGAATGTAGGACAGTCCAGTTCCGCTATGTTTTCTTCGAGTCAGATACCAAAAGATTCAATTCATGGAGACATTTTAACTAACACACGACGACAAAACAAGACAAGTACAAATTCACGCAACGTTAATCAAGAACTGCGAATGAAAGGCGAATGTTATGTGGGATATAGACGAGATAGAAAGGCAAGGAAAAATGAAAAATTTAAAGTTAAACACGATGTACCTAAGCCTGCGCGCTCTATGAAACCGCCATGTACTTCTTCGTTTTGTAAGAAATCAAGACTCAGAACATGTGACAATATAACTGAAGAGCAAAGGAAACATTTATTTACCAGGTTCTGGAAGACCATGGATAAGACAGAGAGAAAGTCATTCATATGTTCACATGTCAGTAGAGTAAAAAAAAAAATTACGAAAAATCCGGCAGAAACATCAAGAAGAACTGATAGCCGAACTTATTTCTTAACGGTCAGTAATAACTGTAATAACACACGTTACCAAGTGTGTAAGAAGATGTTCCTAGATACCTTAGGCATTCAAGAATGGACTGTCAGGTATTGGTTGGAAAACGCCGCGTTGGAGCCCGGGTTGTTGGAGCCCGGGTTGTTGGAACAAGATTGGCCTCTATCAGAGATGGACGAGTGTCTGCAAATGCTGGATCAAACCAGCTTAAAACATCTATAAATATTTACAGATATTCTTAGCTGGTCCTCAAGAGATGCCGTCTTATTTTGCCGCGCAGGACAAATAATGTATTGGCCGAAAAATATTTGTATTTATACTTGAGCTGTACCTATAAATAAATATATTATTTCATACGAAGGATCAACGCTACGTTTGTTGCAACTATTATATAAATATAGCCTATGTTACTCAGAGATAATGTAGAATTTTAAAGGTGAAGGAATTTTGGAAATCGGTCCGGTAGTTCTGAATATACTCAATATTCATTACATACATACAAATTCTTCTTCATTACAATATTAGTATATATTATTATAACACACCAAGCTTCCTAACGTTATGTCCCGTGCTTAAACGGGGTCCGCTTAGACCATGGTCCAGGATTTAGCGAGTCTGGTAATTACTTTGAAGCGACTGGCGATCTGACCTTCGTAACCCTAAGATAGGGGAACCAGACAATTTTTGGATCATGGTTACAAATCCAAAGTTGTTTGAATTTGCAGGTTTCATCACGATGTTTTCCTTCACCGTTGAGCTAGTGGTATAAATACGTACATAGATTTGAAAAACCCAGAGGTACGTGCCCAGGTTTGAACCCGCACTCCTCGGTTAAGAGGCGCGTGTCCTTACCATTGAGCTACCACCGCTCTCGATTTATACACCTTTGTATAAATTATATTGAAAAGAGTAACCACCGAGTTTCTTGCCGGATTTTTCTTGGTAGATACAACACTCCGAACCGGTGGTAGAATCATATAGCTTTACCTGTATTTGACGATTTATAAGTGTTTCCTTGAAACCTATAAAGAATATTTTGACTTTGACTTTAAATATGATGTGATTAAAATTGGCAACGAGAGTTGCCTCGTTGGTATATTTTTTAAATATTAAGATTTACTTGTAATATACTTTTTATATAATCGTTATATTATTGTCTGTATGAAATATAATTATAATAAAAGCTTTAATATAAATATCTTAATAGTTTTACTTTCAATAGTATTCACCTTGATCTATCCGACTTGGTATACAACATTAATTATTTTTAGGACATAAGAGTAAGGCGAAAAAGTAAGGGCGACTAAGTATTTAAGTGCAATATAAAAAAATAAAAACACCATGTGCATTAGTGGCAATAAAATATTTGAATTTATATGTTACTAGCAGCGCCCCGCGGTTTTACCCGCATAGTTCTCGTTCCTGTAGGAATATGGATATAAAATATAGCCTATGTTACTTCCGGATAATGTAGCTTTCCAATGGTGAAAGAATTTTTGAAAACGGCACAGTAGTTTTTGAGTTTATTCATTACAAACATACACACACACAAAAATACAAATCTTTCTTTCATACAAATCATTCTTTATAATACTTATTCGTATAGATATAGATGGACCTAGTGATAAATTGGTCATTATACATAATGCCCAATAGAAGATTATAAAAAAAATTACCAATATCAGATGTCAATTTGATAATAACTATTCAAATAATCACATTGTCCGGGTATTGTACATAATGTCCATCACCTATCGGGGAGAGTAATAAAAAACATGTTTCATTATTACTATTTCTTTTTTTCGACATCATCATCCTCCTAGGGTTATGTCTTGTGTTTAGTCAGGATCCGCTTCTTCTCTGATCCAGGAGTTGTAACTATTAAAAAAAAAAACTTCTGTTCTGGCGCTTCGTCGGTCGCTGCCGCGGCAAGTTCGCTTCGCTCGCTCGGCTTGCGCGCTGTAGGGTCGCAATTGTATCTAACACTCCTCATCGCTTCGCTCGTCTTCGTACGTCGTTTTTTTCATTTACACTTATGATTAAAAACTAAGTATATGAAAATAAATGTAGGTATAAAACAAACGTATAATTATTGACATTATGAAATTCAATAGGCTCTGATTGGTTTATGTATTACGAGCTTATTATATTGCCCAATGGTCCCGTAGCAACATTCATAATGGCCAGACCAAAGTGTGATATATAAGCTCGCTATTATTCATAATGCCCGGGCATTATGTATAATGCGCTCATTAATCACTTTGTCCATAACATATAAACCATGTTATATTTTGACCAAATAATACATACATTTTGAGTTAAGTTTCACCCTACTGAAAACTGTCCGGCGCGTGCGCGTGCTGGCCACAAGGTCGTTTAGTCCACTTAGTATTATATATTTCTAATCTGAAAAATGTATTATTCCATTCGTAGTAGTGTTGCCCAAAGCAAGACTCTTGCGGCGGTCTTGCATGCCGTTATCTTGCAGACTCAATCTTGTTCTTGATCAAATGTTGCTTGTCGCTTGGTCCTGTGTTAAGACCAAGCAACAAGCAACATTTAAGCAAGAACAAGACTAAATCTGCAAGATGACGACATGCAAGACCGCCGCAAGAGTCTTGCTTTGGGCAACACTAATCGTAGCCTTATTTTTACCATAAAAAATTTACCCTTTTTCTATGTGTGGTGTTTTTTTAAATATAAATAAATATCCGTCTACATCACATACATTGATCTGACTCCGAGGTAAGTAGCTTAAGCACTTGTGTTACAGATACAACAGTGGTAAATTATATATATTCTTAAATATTGGATATTAACACCCAGACACAGAACAAACACAAGTATTCATCATACGAATGTTCATCCTGGGTCCCCACACATAACCCACAACTCTTGGCGCAAGGGGCAGGGTCAATACCGAATGCACCATCGAGCCAGTCATAATAAATGTTTCTGGCCTTTGGGAATAACAAACAAAAAATAATCAAAATTACTCATTAGCCACAATTATGTATAATTACAGTAGCAACAGGAAATCGGTTATTTAATAAATTATTTAAATTAATCATGGCGTTATTAATAGCATGTGTTGTATCACCACAAAGCGTTATTATGCATTATTTATTAAAAGTTGTTCCTAATTCAAATGTTTTTCTGGGATTTAAATAATCCACCAACTGTGTTCATATAAACCTATCTTTACAGCCGTAATCCCCAAAGCCATTCACCAAAAAATTTAAACTGGGCTGGGTTAGATGCAAAACTGTGAAAATGTAATAACTAATGGATAGCTCGTCGCCTTCACATTTACACATCCAAAACCCAATATACCATTAGTCGCCTTTTACGACATGCTAGGCAAGGGAGTCAGTTGACGTATTCTTTTAAGTCCCAGACCAACAATAGGTTAACGTCCTATAGCCTATACAGCCTTTCTCGATAAATTAAAAAATCCAATTCGCAGCAGCAGTCCCTGAAATTAGCGCTATCAAACAAATTATTTATCAGCTTTATATATAAATACATTTGTGATATGATAGAATCACGTAGTCAACATTTATCGGTGGCTACACCAACTCGGCCGGAGAAGTAGGTACCATCCCCACTTAGAAAATCGGCCTACATACAATATATTTAATACATACATATCACCTTACTTTTATCATATGCGAAATCTGAAAACTTTACAGAATCGTTAATAGAATCAATTGCAGTTTTTACACCACGTTACATCTTGACCAACTAATATTTTGACTGGCTCTGTGGCGCATTCGGTAGTGACCCTGCCCCATGCGCCAAGAGTTGTGGGTTCGATCCCCACCCAGGACAAACATTCGTGTGATGAATACTTGTAATTGTTCTGTGTCTGGGTGTTACTGGGTCGCGCCCATAATTCCCGTAAAGGGTAGCCTAGGTTTTAATTCGTACTTTATTTAGACAGAATGTACTTTTTTCCTTATCTTAAATAGCCAATATACTTTATTTGCATAAAAAAAGGTGGCAACCGTAGCCGCAACGGCGCCTTGCGTCTGTCCTGACTACCTATATAGATACCTATTTACTGATTTATCCAAACAGTATCCCGAAATGGATATGGATTTCCAGAATTTATCCAAATTATTAACCACAATTAAACGAATTGACGTTTCTTAGTAAGTCAATGAGGTTTAATATTTACTAATTAACATATTTTTAACCTATTAATGTTCATAATTTTACTTTGTTTTTACTTTACTTGTTTCAATTAGAATGCTGTGTTTACCCATAATTGTAAGGTCAGTTAGATTTAAGCTCTTATGTCTATTTTATTATAATTGATGTATCTGCTGTACCTTACGTTGTTAATCCAATAATCCCTCCTAATATTATAAATGCGAAAGTAACTCTTGTCTGTCTGTCTGTTACACTTTCCCGCTTAAACCTCTCAACCGATTTTGATTTGGCACAGACAATCTTTAGACCCTGAGAAAGAACATAGGCTACTTTTATTGCGAAAAAAAAAGCGCGATATAACCGATTTCCACGCGGGCGAAGCCGCGGGCGGAAGCTAGTGATAAATAAGTATAGATACGTATATCTTTATATACTTACATAAAAATGTTGTGTCAGTGATAGTTACCATACTCCTCCGAAACAGCTTAACCGATTTTGATGAAATTTTAGTACACTTGGAAGGTCTAAGAATAGGTTGTTATCTATTTGCCATACCCCTAAGTGACAAGGGTCGTCCACCCCAAAGCTATAACTTGAGAACGGCTTTACCGACTTCGCTAATTTTTTTTAGTTGTGTTTATAGTCAAGTGAAGGCTCGAAAAAAAAATTTAAAATTCGAGAACAGGGCGTTACGTAGTGCGCCGGGTCGGCTTTAGTCTGTTTCACCTAGGTAGATTCCCGAGACAGGTGTCAATACTCCTTTTCATGCATCGTACTTTTTACGAATCAAATTATTCGGTTTGACTTTATACGCCAACACCATTGTAAAAAATTATTAATAATCTCAATTCATTAGCATCAATTTACTTTTTAAATTTATTCTTCTTATTTAAATTTAGAAAAAAATATTGTATGAATTGCCTACTACGGGAATCGGAAAGTTTACTCATAAAGACTGACGCTACTATTCACGTCACATCATCAATCGATATGGGCGGCATTTTGTCATTAAGTTAGGATATTTAATAAAAGCTATTTCATAAGCGTACATTTCAACTGAAAAAATGTTAAAATTAATGTGAAAAAATGTTTTAATCGAAAGGGTTTACTCCCGAATTGGTCCCATTGCCACCAAGTCAGGATCTGATGAAGGGATCCCAGGAAAATCGAGGGCAACCCTAAAACTTTATAGGCACGTACAATGTGTTTTAGACATTTTCTAAGATTTTTCAAGTATTTACGTATGGTACTTATCATCTTATGATGGTGAGCTGATGATGGAAGGTACAAATCCTTAACGATTAGGAATTAGTTTATGATTCTTTAAATATTGATATCTTCGAGAATTGTAACACGATTTTTAGAGTTCTTTTTTTTATTCAAAAGGGTATATCCTGGAGTTGGTCCTATTGGTACCACATCTGGATCTGATGAAGGAATCTTAGGCAAATCGAGGGAAACCCTCAAGTATTATAGGCGCGTACAATCTATTTTAGTTATTTTCTAAAACAATTCAAGTATTTACGTCTGGTATTCATAATCTCATGTTGCTGAGCTCATGATGGAAGGTGCAACTCCTTAACGATTAAGAGTTTGTGGATAATTCTTTCAATATTATAGGGCCATATTAAGTGTTATTCTCGAGATAGTCTCAATTTCACCAAGTCTTGGTCTAGTGATGGGGTTCCATGAAAACGAGGGCCGCTCTTAAATTTTTCTAAAACGATTCCAGTATTTGCGTCTCGTACTCATCATGTTATGTTACTTAGCTGATGATGAAAGGTATAACTCTTTGAAGATTAGTAGTTTTAAGTAATTCTTTAAACATTAAAGGCTCGTTATACCTTTTCGTCTTTAGTCTCATAAGACCGGCACTGTCTCATTAAAGCAGCTCGTTTTGATTTGGTCTACCTACCTATTAATAAATTTCACTAAAAAGTAACAAATAAGTTAAATTTTAACAAAAATAAAAACCGACTTTAAAAAAAAAAAATGTTTATAAAAAAACACAAGTAAAAACTGCCTTAATAGCTATTTAAATGTCCAAACACTAAAAAGTATAAAATAAATTCTATCGACTGCTTCGATGAAGTATTAATCTTTAACACGTATTTAAATATTTACAATAATCAGTTAGTTTTGGAGTCGGTGCCAGCCAAACTAAAAAAAAAGTAGACACTTAATAACAAATTACCTTACTAATAACAATATGAAACAAATTAGTTAAAATATGAGTATATTAACTTACTATTGATTTTGTATATTCAAAACCTATTTTACCACCCTTCACCAAGTAACAAATAATTGCAAATTCCGAAATGATGATAAAATTACGCGGGCTGGCACCGACTCCAAAACTAACTGATTATTGTAAATATTTAAATACGTGTTAAAGATTAATACTTTCATCGAAGCAGTCGATAGAATTTATTTTATACTTTTTTGTGTTTGGACATTTAAATAGCTATTAAGGCAGTTTTTACTTGTGTTTTTTTATAAACATTTTTTGCGGGGTTTTTTGAAGTCGGTTTTTATATGATTCCGAGTCTTCCATCACGTGCGCTTAAGACATATCTGCATATTATCTACGTGAGGATACCAGTATACATTTAAAAATAAACTAATAGTTTGAAATAATTTTCATTTTCATTTTCATCAGGATTTAAAAAAAAAAGTCAATTTAACTCTCCTAGAACTTTTTATCGAATTGCTGTCACACGGATGCATAACTATTCATGTCAAATTCAAGTGTCACGGGACTCTTCTTATGATGTGAAATGAACTTAAAGTATACCTTTATTAATATCATCTAATAGGCAAGTTGACTCAAAAAAAATAATTAGTCCATTATAGAGATTACAAAAAAATATTGCTCACGTATTTTTTCTTTTGTTCAGCAAACTAAAAATTACGAAGATACAGCGCGTTAAAGGTGCGCGTGACGTCACTTGTTCTGTAGAATTTTAGGAACAAGTGATGTAAAAGCGCCCCACTCCAGATCTTTGAAGCGCTGTATCTTTGTTATTTTCCGAGCATTTGATCAAGCAAAAAATACGAACTCAATATTTTTTGATAATCTGACTAGCGGACTAAAAAAAATATTTTAGTCAACTAGCCTATTGAGAACGTTCATAGTACAAATTCGGAAGATAGGTAATACGTGTGTTATTGAATAGATATGTATTATTATTTGAACCTGAGGGATTAATTTGCGTTTGATATCAAAATGTCTTTTTATCAGCGCTATCTTGTGTGTAGCGAATTTGCCAATTTTGACAATAATGTAGCAAATTGCTATCAAACTGATATCATAAGATAATACTAATTTTTGTTTTAATACATTAGTTTATGTTTTAAATGCAATGTTCACAAACAAAAACTAGCTTTGATCCGCGGCTGTGCCCGCTCGGAAACTACCAACTCCATGGTACTAGCTATATAGTAGTATATATTCATGCCAAAATTAATCAAATTCGGTTCAGTCGTTTATTTTTGGATTTCGCCAATAGTAAAGTTGTGTTTGTGGTCATTTTGTGTTTTAAAGTATGTATTGTGAAGTGATATCATGTGACATAGATATACAATTAAATACCTACTTCGCATTACTGACGTGCATCGAGTGGATACCTATAACTAAGCGACTGATTAACAACTTGTTTAGAACTCGATGAAGTCTTGTCTTGCTATTTAAGGAAGAGTACTTACTTACTCATCGTCACGCCCGCAATTCCCTTAAGGGTAGCCAGAGAAGCAATATGCAGTCACATTTAGCTAGGGTTGCCATCCGTCCGGTTTTCCCCGGATTTGTCCTAGTTTAGAGGGCATCCGGGGAGCGTCCGGGCAGGGCTTCATTTGTAGTCCGGTTTTAAAAATTGTAAGTCTTGGACCGCCCGCGACACACGCACTGTGCCCGCACGCCGCGATCAACCGACGAACCGACTCGCTAAATTCACCATAATTTTCAACTGTTTTTTATTACACTGACTAATGTTTAAAAACCTGTGACATGTCCTGATTCTGGGCTCTAAAATCCTGGGTTTTCACGCGTCTTGTCCTGGTTGCCAAATTTTAGAGATGGCAACCCTACATTTAGCCAATAATAAAATGGAGGCTAAATGCAAAATTGTAAAACAGCAGAGACAAGAGACAACCAACAGGGTACCTCGTCGCCTACACAATCATAAACTTAATGGGTAGGTACCTACTCGGAACACCAAAGGCGCGTTTGACAACTTACTAGGATAGGAACATAGTTGGTGCATCATTTTAGAAGTCTAGACTAACACGGGACTTAATTAAAGAAAGAGTAGCCTCCACAAAATATATAAAACAACAATAAAATACTAGACAGACCTATGGTTTTCATCGCAGTTAAATAAGTTTTTTAATCTATGGGGCCATCCATAAAGTACGTCACACGTAAAGGGGGACAAAGGGGGTCTACGATGTGTGACATGGCGTGACAAGGGGTGGAAAGGGTCCTATGTTTCATGACATCACGTTTCAAAATCTAATATATCATAATAATTTGCGATTTCTGAATGTAAAATTGCAAAACATGTGATGTCACACTAGGGAGGGGGGAGTCCCACAAATGTGACCAACTGTGACAAGGACTGGGAGGGAGGGATCAAAAATCATGAAATTGTGTGACGTACTTTATGGATGGCCCCTATAGATGTAACATCTAATAAATCGATACTAATTATGAAAAACAGAGATTTTATTGCCATAAACTACAAAAAAATATTTATATAATAAATATGTATGTAGGTATATTCTGCATTGAACCATAATTTAATCAAATTATTTCTGTGAGAAAATGTTGATAAACACATACGATACGGTTTTTAAAACAATACGCGCATATTTACCGCGCAGCCACCACACGCATGCGCGGTAAGCAACCCAACCAAATTCAAAACACCACGTCTATTGTCATCCTTCGGTACATTTCGTACGCAACTAACGCCAGATGTCAACCTGACAGCGACAGTTTTAATTTTGCCTACTAATATTTTCCATCTCACTCGCTCTTAAGGAATTGACATTGGCGTAACAATGTCGGAAGACTCCAGTTTATTTAATGCATTTTGAGGAGTAGTTTCGTGTTGTGCTGTGATTTTTACAATAGGTTTTTGTTTATTTCTGAAAATAGTATATATTTTAATTTTTATATTTACGGTGAGTTCCGTTTTTTCTTTTATTTTTGGTAGTATATAATATGAAACAATTTACATTTAACCACGGACTACTAGGTACTCCGTGCGTTTATCAAAACAATAGGCAAGGTGACTAAAACATTATATTTAATCCGTCAGTTAGATTATAAAATAATATTGAACACGTAGTTTTTTATTTATTTGTCAAACAAACATTGACGAAGATACAATGCATTCAAGTCGCGTGTGACGTCACACTGTCGTAAAATTTTTACAAAACAGTGACGTCGCAAGCCTCCACTCGAAAACGTTGATACTCTTTGTCTTTGTGATTTTTTGTTAATTTGATAAAGCAAAAAATATGTGTACTATTTTTGTATAATCTAACTGACGGACAAAATAGAATTATAATTTGTTTAAATGCAGTCTTCATCCCTATTCTTATAAATACAATGCGATAGGTATTTTTATATTTCATTAATTATGAACTGGAACACGACATACTGATAAAAAGATAGTATTGTTAGTTAGATTTTTTTTTTGAGTAAACCACCATCCTACTTAGTGGAGCGGTGGTAGCTCAATGGTAAGGACACGCGCCTCTTAACCGAGGAGTGCGGGTTCAAACCCGGGCATGTACCTCTAGATTTTAAAAAATCCATGTACATATTCATACCACTAGCTCGACGGTGAGGGAAAAACATCGTGATGAAACCTGCAAATTCAAACAACTTTGAATTTGTAACCATGATCCAAAAATTGTCTGGTTCCCCTATCTTAGGGTTACGAAGGTCAGATCGGCAGTCGCTTCAATGTAATTACCAGACTCGCTAAATCCTGGATCATGGTCTAAGCGGACCCCGTCTAAGCACGGGACATAACGCTAAGAAAATGATGATGATGATGATGACCATCCTACTTAGTCATTAATCCTACATAATGATAAATATGAAAGTTTATATAGGTGTAAGTAGGTGAATCACACAATAACTGATAATTTTTATTAATAATTAGCATTCAAATCAGATCTATGATATAATCAGGATTTAGCCAGTCTTCTTTACTTATTATGATACAAAGCCGCTTATGTCTGCTCGCTTAGATCTTATAAACTACGCACAGGATGTTGATGCAGTTTTCAATTTCAAGAGGAAAGTTTACTATGTATAGAATATCTAGAATAGAATAGAATAGAAAAGCTTTATTTGATACATACACAAGGGATACAGATAAAATAAAAAAAAAACATCATCTTCCTAGCGTTATGTCCCGTGCTTAGACCATGATCAAGGATTTAGCGAGTCTGATAACTACATTGAAGCGACTGCCGATCTGACCTTCGTAACCCTAAGATAGGGGAACTAGACAATTTTTGGATCATGGTTACAAATCCAAAAATGTTTGAATTTGCAGGTTTCATCACGATGTTTTCCACCGTCGAGCTAGTGGCATAAATACTTACATAGATTTGAAAAATCTAGAGGTACGTGCCCGGGTTTGAACCCGCATTCCTCGATTAAGAGGCGCGTGTCCTTACCATTGAGCTACCATCGCAAAAGCAAAAAAAAAATCGAAACAAAAAACAATAACAAAAAGAAAGAATATATATAACCTACAAAAACTAAAGGTGTGCCAAAACGGCGCCCGCTCAGCTTAACTCGTGAGCCACCTGACAGGTAGGTCACGACACGCTGGTTTTCAGCGGTTTACTATGTGTGTAGTTTCATATTGTTTGTCTGACCTAGGGTTGCCATCCGTCCGGTTTCCCCGGATTTGTCCTAGTTTAGAGGGCATCCGGGGAGCGTCCGGGCGGGGCTTCATTTGTAGTCCGGGTTTAAAAATGTAAAGTCTTGGGCCACCCCGACACAATCACTGTGCCCGCACGCCGCATCAACCGACTAACCGACTCGCTAAATTCATCATCATTTTCAACTGTATTTTATTACACTGACTATGTTTAAAAAAATCTGTTGATATGTCCGGGTTCTGGGCTCTAAAATCCGGGGTTTTCACGCGTCTTGTCTTGGTTGCCAAATTTTGGAAATGGCAACCCTAGTCTGACCATACAAAGATGAAGCCGGGGCTAAGCTAGTTTATATAAATACGTCACTATTTATATTTATTAGTCTATGAAGGCTTGGTTTTATTAATCTATAGTAAATGTCCGAACCTGTGAAAAGCCATTAGTATTAATAAAACGTTGCAACTTCAACAGTTCGTGTTCGCCGCACAATGCACTGATGCAATGCATTCTTGAAATAGAATTCAAGGTCAATGCGTTTACTGTATGTTATCTATGAACAGTAGGTATGTAAAATCTTATTATAGTCAAGTTTATGATGCAGCTACCCATGATTCGTTACTATTGGGTTGAAATCATTGAATCTTCGATCGAACAAAAAGTTTTTTTTAAATGCAGGGAGAAATGGGTATATTCGTGTGCGCAGTGATTAATAATTTTTAAAGCCCTTCCAAAAAAAAAAGTTGACGATGAGAGTAACCAACGCTTTACAATATTATACTATTAAGTATTTACTTCCAAATGGTTAACTAAAACACATATTTACATATAGGTATGTAGTATAAAACAAAGTCACCGCTTGTCTGTTTGTGTTTCCTTTTTTTAAATTAGGATGTTCATGAGGTTTTCACTTATAGTAGAGTCATTCAGAGGAAGGTGCGAAATCGGGGCGGGCCGCTAGTATTTTGTAAAGTGGTAATTCATGACTAAAATATGGTTAACCACTGCTTAGTAGTAATGTAATATACCCATTGGCGGAGGATTTTGGCTAGATAAATTGGTGATTAATATAAATAAATATCTGATTACATACATCATGTACATCGTTGATATTTACAGTGGCGTAGCTACCCAGGGCAAGGCGGGACAGTGCCCCGGGGCCCTAAACTAGGGGGGGGGGGGGGGCTAAAACCTGATAAGCACACCTCTTCATTTGAGGTGTGATTTGACTCTGTCTAACGTAGGAAAAAAAATGTTAGTGCCCTCCCTGCAGTAGGGGGGCCTGGGCCCAAAGCTGCGTACGCCCATGGGCCCTAGTTTCTTTTTTGCCCCAGGGCCCTTTGTAGCTACGCCACTGATTCATTGATATTGGTACAAATTTATTTTTATATCTACTAAGAAAAAAATGCAACTTGAGTATGGATAGTTTAATAGATACTTTTGGAAAGGTACCCTTATCCTAAAAGTGGTCAAAGAAATTCGCAGCTCATTTATGTATGTATCACCGTATTGTCTGTAAAAAATTGTCTTATTCTCATTATCTAATACAGCTATACTCAAAGTGTGTTCCACGGAGCCCTGGGGCTCCGCGAAGCCTTTCTGATTCTTTCTCCACGAAAATAAGTAGTGATCATAATTAGGAAAATACTAATATTATGTATTTACGACGACTCGGGTTCGATAACCCCGCCCGCACTGGCACCCGCGCCCCGAATCACTAATAAATCGGAGACTATTCCAGGGTTCCGTCAAATACTCCGCTTCCCAAAAGGTTTCCATAGCAAAAAAGTTTTAAGAACCGCTTTTCTATTATTATATTGTTCTCTCAAAAAGACTCTCTCTTGACTGGCTTGATGGCGCATTCGGTAGTGACCCTGCCCTATGCGCCAAGAGTTGTGGGTTCGATTCCCACCCAGGACAAACATTCGTATAATGAATATCTGTGTTTGTTCTGTGTCTGGGTGTTAATATCCAATATTTAAGTATATATTTGTAATACCACTGTAATAATACCACTTTCTGATATCCGTAACACAAGTGCTAAAGCTACTTACCTCGGAGTCAGATCAAATGCGATGTAGTCGGATATTTAAAAAAAAAAAAAAAAATGTTGGATTGTAATCATACTTACGTACATAACATCACGCCCACAACCCCCGAAGGCTGAGTCAAAGGGGTTTAACCAATTTTGACCTGAAATCAAACTGGGTTGAATTAGATGCAAAATTGTGAAATAGTAATCGCATCGCCTACACAATCACATAACCAACACCCCGTACACCATTAGTCGCCTTTTACGCCATGCTAGGCAAGGAACACAGTTGGCACATTATTTTTAAGTCCCGGACCACCATTTGAAACAAAAAAATCTAAACATGGATTCTTCCATACTCAAACATAAGTTGAATTTTGTGTTACTGCCTACTGGCCATTCACGTTGTGCTTTATAGAGGAAGGGCTCAAGAATCGAAACTGTTAACTGATTGGCTAAGGTCACCAACCGTGAGGTTCAGTAACATCCATAGAGCATGAATTTTATGCGTTTCAAACGAACAGGTGTGCTGCTGGACAATCGATTTCTTGGCGTTGCTTCGGTGCATTCCGGGAAAGAGAGATTTTTTCTTTTGATCTAACATGATCACATTTCTTTGTCTGGTGGTAAGCTTAAGGAGGACGCAATAAATAAATAAATAAGAAATAAATAAATAAAATCTTTGTACGTATTGATCTTTGTACCACTTGTTTGGCGCCGAGAGAAAAGATCATCGTAAATGATGAAACCTGCAGACTATAGATGTGTAACCAGGCCATGGTTCAAATTGACTGGCAGTCGTTTCAATGAAATTACCAGATGCGATAAATCCTGGATCATGGTCTAAGCAGACCCCGACTAGGCACGGGACATAAAGCTAAGATTGTGAGACAATATCACTATCAGGGTTGGACAGGGTCTAAATAGCCCACGTGGCATTACAAGTAAAAAAAAGGTAATAAACCCTTCGAGGACTACGGGCGTGATGTTATGTTAAGTATATATTTCATGCTTAGATATCTATTTATGTTGTAAATATTTCAATGAAATGGACGTAATACAATATTTTTTTAGTTAGACCCTATTTAAACACGAAAGTAATAATTTCATGAAAAAATACGTCAAGTTGCAACAAATAAATACGCAATTATATTAGTTTTTAAACTCCCGCCAAAACGCTACAAACTGGCACATGACTATAATTACGTCACAGACTGATAAAAGTTCTCACGCTCTGTTAAAGTTAACCTGAACTTGAGCGAGTTCTTACGAATATGTCATCTTGTTTGCCGGATAGTGACGTCATCGCGCTTTGGTGGCGTTTGCAGTCACTTAATAATGGGTAGGTATTCAATATTTTTTTTAAATTTAAGACGGAAAAATATATTTTTAGAATGTTATTAAGTAAAGGTTTTTAAATTCTGTCTTTAATGTATAAACACATAACTTTACATAAATTGGTAACATGTGTCAACATCCCTATTCAGTTTATTTAGTAAATTGAAACTTTCTCCTAAGCAGGTGTCTATTTGTAGGCAGGTGAATTAGAACTACTATCACTGTAGAATCATATAAATAATTGACTATTTGTGTTTTACATGTTAATTAAAACGTTGCTCGTATGAACTAAATAATATTATCGTCTACTAACCAGCTGCCATCAAAGTATGTCTAATTAGCTGTAGGTACCTCATAAAACAGCCCATAGATCCCAGGCGGGGTCGGGATCAAAGAATAGTTACTCAATACTAGTTAATGTTCAGTAATAGCTTTTATTTAGAATTTCTTAACATGACGTGACATGAATGCTTGAGTCTATGCCAATTATATTATATTTTCCCTCTCTCTCTCTCTCTGTGGTAAAAGTAAATAGACTTATTTATTTATTTTTTTCATAGCTTGAAAAAGCCTTGTTATTTAGGAAATTAGTGCGATTTCCAAAATATATCTAAGAGGTTTCGCCTACTTACGGAAATGGGTCTGGAATCCCTGATAAATGGGAAGCGCTTTTATAACATCATATTAAATGCTGGAATCGTGTCCAGCACATTTATCTTTCATGAGAGTATACTACAAAGGAGTTTTCTTATCATACAGCCACTATGAACGCCTGTACGGAGTCCTCCAAGGCTCAAACTTAAGACCATGTTTATATAATATCAGAAAAGAACACACATAGGCCAACGACCGATTAAGGACCTTAAAGAAACAAAAAAAGGTGTTATGCGTGAGTTGGGTCACATTCAGATTGGTTCCGTCCATTCCGTTGATCTCTAATTAGTTTTACAATATTGTGTTAAATATTGTGTTAGATAGACGATATATTTAGTCACATTTAAATTTAAAAATATTAATCTATTTGTAATTGTCAAAATCAAATCTTTGTGCGTATTTATACCACTCGCATAGAATGTGTCCAGTTCCCACTGTCAAAAAACCACAAAGGTCAGATGGCAGTAGCTCCTACGTTATAACCAGATTCGTCGACGATCATACTGGTATACTGAACTGGGAAGATAATAATTCTATCTATGGAAAGTGACTAACAGGTCGGTTCTAAGGAAACCGTTACTTCACCGTTTTTCAAATTCTATGAGGATCTCTAAAAGCTCCTAATCAGGAAAAACAAACTGTGTGCATAACTGACGAGCACAGAGCCATAAAACCCGATGTCCGGACCACGCTGTCACGTAATAACTGTACATTTGGAAAGTGTTCATTTACTTGATATTAAAATGCAAGCTGCGGTACATACAGGAGCGGACAGTGACTTTGGGTGGCCCGGGGCTCATTCTAAATGGGGGCATAACAATCTATAATAAACTATTTAGTAGTCAATGAAACATTAAAGGTGACCTGGAATCCTTCGTTATGTTCAATATGGACACATGTTGTCTTTGGGCCCTTTCCATCTACGGGGCCCTGGGCTGCAGTCAAAAAGCCTCTATAGTAGATCCGCCCCTGGGTATACATTAGTATATTTATGTCGTACAGCCATAGATTTGTGATTGAGTGCCACCTGCAGCCATACATTGTATTCAATGTATATGTGTATATTAATATAAAATAAATATTATCATATAAATCAGAACCCATATCCCATGTCCCGGAGTATGCATTTTATTTTATAGACATTTATTTTGTCTGAAGTTATCTTTAACATATGCCATTGCGGACTTTTATGTAGGCATATATAAGATGCACAATTTCACCATACATTATTTTGTTATATCTCAAAGAGTTTAGACAGCGTTTTCGATGGAAGCTCCCAGACGGCTTATTTTTTTCCGACACCATCAACAAATATCGTTATATTTTAGCCAATGTATGCAAAACCTTAACAAATTATATACTAGAACCTTCCTCTTGAATCACTCTATCTATTAAAAAAACCGCATTAAAATCCGTTGCGTAGTTTTAAAGATCTAAGCATACATAGGGACAGACAGACAGAAATTTGTGATAAAATAAAATCGTAGGTGGCTAGAACGTCGCCGTCACAAAACCAACTCCCGATACACCATTAGTCGCCTTTTACTACATGCTCGACAGGGAACACAGTTGGCACATTATTTTAAGCCCCAGACTAACATGGGCCTGTAAAGTCATAAATGTATTTTTCTTTTCTTTTTTTTTCTCTTCAGTCTGATACTCCAATTCCCTAGTTCTAAATTAAGCTTATAAGCTTGTGTAATGGATACTAGGTGAACGAATTGACATACTTTATTACGTTTTATAAAGACCCATGACTTGAGTACAAATTTCAACGTTCATCACACGAAACATTTGCCCCGCGGGATTCGCACCCGGGAATTTTGGGTTCAAGGCCGGAGTTTCTGACCAATTGACCGACGGACCTATCTTATCATGTATCTTTATAGTTAAGGCGTAAATATAATGCTTATATACTTAAGCTATATACATTAACCGGTTTCTTTGACGATATGTTTCACCAAATCCTAATAATTTCCAAACAAAATAGCCAATAGGTATGTTTTGGGACTTAGTAAGCCTAGACTGGTCTAACAACAAGTCGCCTTGATCAAAATGCACCGGGCTAGGATGCAAATGCAACAGACAGCATTCCATTATCACCCACAGCTAGCTGTCCTGAATGCATAATCTTATATACTCGGTACACAAAACAGATGTTTTTCTCGGTCTTAGAGTTAGGTGCATATATAATAGGCCAGCAATTGCTTTAGTGTAAATATGATTCCTAAAACTAAAAAAAAAATCCGAACAGGTCAAGACTGCAATATCCATAGCACAAGCATAAGCTTAGTTTAGGACTAGGGAATTGGTGTGTAAGTCTGGAGAATTTATTTATTTATATAAATTTCTTCACGAAAATAATAGTATAAATATGTATATATAAAATTGGAAAAAAATCATATTCTTGACAATCATCAAGACGTAGAATATATTAATTATAATTTGCATAACTAAACTAAAAAATTAGTCTGTCAACTAAGATTGAAAAAAAAAATAGGTTATATGGTACTTCTTTCTTTTGCTTGGCAAACCAAAAATTATGAAGATACAGCGCGTTAAAACTCCGCGTCGCGTGACGTAAAAGCGCCCTAATCGAGAACTTTGATGCGCTGGACCTTCGTCTATTTTCGAGTATTATATAAAGCAAAGAATACATATTCAATAATGATTCATAATCTAACTAAGAAACTAAATATAATCACCTTTTTTAACCCATAAAAGTTCCCTACTAGTACGCAGCCGCAGCGTAAACTAGTTTCGTTTATAATTTCGCTTCAACGTATTATCGATCTGTTGTTCAGATTTTAATACCACCCAAGCAATGTTTACCGCGTCGCGTTGCGCAGGAGTAGCGTAGTAACAGATGCGCGTAGAGGGGTGCGCGAAAGACAATATCGAGCTGCGCGCACGCGTATTGATTTTAGCGTGTGTGGGGCGCTTCCTGAGGGCTGGGGTTTATTTCTGGACTTCCATCGGGGGTGCGTTGAGAGGGTTGCTGCACACATGGTGTACTTTTGCGTCAAATAAGATTTTTGTAGCGTATGTTGGTATTGTGATACGTTGGGCTGTATAAATTTTCCAACCCAGGAAATTTATCCATTTTAACCTTACTCTGATATAAACTTCACATATTAAAAATTAACTACTAATACGAAAATCGACCCAGCCGATCTGAAGATTTGAGCATCGAACGAATATCTATACTTATAATAAATCTGTAGAGAGGTCAATTCTGTACATGAAATATATTTTCAAAAGAACTATCAGGGGGTGATTAATGATCGATACTGATGCCAAAAATGCAATCAGTAATTTTTTTGTCTGTCTGTCCGTCTGTCTGTCTGTCTGTATGTTCCTTATAGAAACAAAAACTACTCGATGGATTTTAACGAAACTTGGTACAATTATTCTTCATACTCCTGGGCAGGTTATAGTATACTTTTCATCACGCTACAATCAATAGGAGCAGAGTAGTGAAGGGAAATGTTGAGAAAACTGGAGAAGTTACTCCATTTTTTGAGCTTCCGTCACGTGTGCAGCCTTAATGGTTAAAGCTACATAGAAATCATGTATGACGGAAATAGTCTTTATAATATTAACCATAATCGCGGGTGACACCGCTACACAGCTAGTAGCTAATATAATACAAACGGGACAACGTACTAACTCTTTTCGTCTGTCTGTGTGTTTGATACGTTGTCACGTCTAAACTACTATTGTAATGATTCAGTACGCCAAATGTTTGAACCCTGAGAAAAAAGGGAAACCACTTTTCTCCCAAAAAAATATATAGATTCCGTGATACGTACAATAGTCTCTGTAACAGATCGAAATCTACTCGTACAGAGCTGTATGAAAAGTTAATTAATATTCTATATTGACACATTTAAACATATTAGTACCTACTTAATACAACATGAGTGTATGTCATCCATTATCTGTAGTACAATGGGCACTCGTAGGCGTATACAATGCGTTAACAATATTTCCAATAATAGTACTTGTAACATGGAACTTGCCAGCAGATATGATACAAGTACTTAAGCTTAGCCTGTGACGTCAACACGTCATTGCGCACGGTGCGCCGCCGGCGCAGACGATGTTATCTCCGTAATTAGTGCATTCCTCGTCCTTTGATAACACTCGCTTACATCCCACCCACCTCCTGGCTTTTTGTAGAAATTTTATCATCATCTTCTTAGCGTTATGTCCGATCCTTCGGGATCCGCTCAGATTCAGGATTTAGCGAGTCTAGTAAGATCGACTGTCGATCTCACTTTCTTAACCCTTAAATAGGGTATCCAGACGATTTGGATCATGGTTAAGCAACTACGTTTATGTAAACTTTAGAATTATTGACCTAATGATTTACCGAGTACTTACCACGGGAACACGAAAGTAGGTTAGAGTTATCCTATGTTAAGCTTACTTTCTTTTCCTTCTATATCTGTTGCTAATTTCCAGTCACTAAGTCACTCACTCATGATGGATCAAACATTCAAACATAATATTTTATCTTTGTCAAATTATAAACATTTTTTAAACAACCTTGACACTTGGTAGTGAAAACAATTTCTTTATAGTATTTTCAGTAAACGCGCAGACCAGTGCATAAAAGTATGCGAAAAATAAATCTTAACCTCATCCCTGTCTGCCAGAAAAAAAAATCGTCCTAGGCTACGTAGATATGTAATACATACATATATCATATGCGCCCACAAACGTCAAAGGGGTAGCCAGAGTTCAAGGAGAAATATTTATAAAATTGTAATAATGCTCTGCTGAATCTTCAATGAACATTAACTGTATGACTTGGTATAAATATTAACTTAATCTGTAACTACCGAGTTTCTTGCGGTTTCTTCTCGGTAGATGCGACATTCCGAACCGGTGATAGATTCAAATTGTTCTATTTTGTACCTATTACTTGACGATTTACAAGTGCTTTTTTGAGGCCTACGTAAATAAAGATATTTTGACTTCGACTTTGAATGAAGCTACTAGGATTAAATAATGAAAAGAGAATAGCTCGTTGCCGACATGATCTGAAACCTGAATACCTGATACACCATTAGTCACCTTTTACGACATACTTGGTAAGGAACACAGTTGGCACATTATTTTTGAGTTCCAGACCAACACGGGACTGGAAATAGCTGGTCTGATTATAGACAAAGACAGCGGCGGATGCGCGCATTACGGCGCTGTAATGCGCTTCGATAACGCGTGATGCGCGGGCTCATTCCGCGACAAAGAGTGTTGTGATGTCCTCGAAGGACACAGGAGGGGCGCGTCTACGCTGTGCACTCAGAGGGACCACAATGGGCTGGTTGACACTACCTATATATAATATTCATCATCTTCCTAACGTTATGTCCCGTGCTTAAACGGGGTCTTCTTAGACCATGGTCCAGGATTTAGCAAGTCTGGTAATTACTTTGAAGCGACGGCCATCTAACCTTCGTGACCCTAAGATGAGGATAGCAGACAATTTTTAAATTATGGTTACAAATCTAAAGTTGTTTTTCGGTTATGAGGCGCGTGTCCTTACCACTGAGTTATCTTACCACTTACTTATCACCTATATTTTATATTATGAACTTTCAAAACGGAATCGCATAAAGTTTATATGACATTATCACATGTTGTGACGCAATACGACTCTACTAACTTTATAAAATGTTTTTCATTACAAAACAAAATGGAATTGGACAAATACATGTAATTGGAAAAATGTATGAAATTTAACCAATCGGTTAATTGAAACTTGGACCCCGGGCACACAAGATCTAGCTCGGAGGAAATATCTACTTCCAGTTTTGGTGCGAAAATGAATATGTTCTTATAAACATGTTGAAAGTTATCAAAATTGTATTTTTAAACCACACATTTTTATTCACGACGCTCCTCTACGTCTTTCGAGTCCTCAATGCGCATTCGCCC
Organism: Glyphodes perspectalis; assembly: GCA_951394215.1. Classification (NCBI taxonomy): domain Eukaryota; kingdom Metazoa; phylum Arthropoda; class Insecta; order Lepidoptera; family Crambidae; genus Glyphodes; species Glyphodes perspectalis. The sequence continues at coordinate 4,613,840 of OX596218.1, forward strand.
TAACTTCCACTGCGCACGCGCACGTATGTAATAGGCAATTCAAGTTGACGACTCACGGTAACACTTCTTGCCCGCCGGCTTGCGCGGTCAATCTATATCTCATTACGGATTGTTGGAACGCATCGCAGTAATCGTGGAACCAGTGTTGCGCTTCGTTTCGAGTCCTTCCGAGTCCCTCTTCTGAATGCCATCTGGCGGCAACGTCGCCATGTCCACGTTTTGTGTCTTACAATGTTAGTGCCACTGACGGTGTTGTTTATTTTAGCTTCCGAGTCCTGGAAACCACATTTTGTACTCCATAACTCACAATGGTTCTACTGCCGGGCGGGAGTGAATCTTAAGATTTAAGTCTTTTTATAGCCATAAGTAGTCGCGTGTAGTCATATCCCTTTTAATTGGATTGCTCTTCCTTTGGGGTTCTCATTTATCCATTTTACATACATACATAACATTACGCCCATAATCCCCGAAAGGGTAGGCAGAGTCAAAGGGGCAGCAGACCCTTTAACCACATTCAGCCAAAAATAAAACTGGGCTGGGTTAGATGGAAAATTGTGAGAAAGTAGTGACAAGTGGCTAGCTCGTCGCCTACACAATCACATACTTACAATCCCATATACTATTAGTCGTCTTTTACGACATGCTAGGCACATTCTTTAGACCGACCAACAGCCTCTTAAAAACAGACCAACATCGGGCAAAATTAATGGGAATGAATATCAGCCAGAGACTTGTTGACTCGAGGACTCGAATTTTACAACACTCAAGACTAAGTGTAATGTATCGAGATGGTATGTCAGTGTATTGACCTCTCTTTGACTTTGTTATGTTATTTCAATTGCGGGTGGGCCGATCACTTGTCTGTGGTCCAGCTGTCTATGACTTCTTCCTTGCCTTTGATCTTATTCCGACTGTCAACCGACTCTTTTATTAAACGGGGAACCAGATGGATTGAATCATGGTAATTTCTTCCCAACGTTTTCTGTCACCCTTGAGCAAGTTGTATAAAAGCGTTGTGAAGATCTAGGAAATACAATAATTATAATTTCTAAGAAATGATAATGTCTGATATTTTGGAAATAGCAGATATCACCTACTATTTCAAAAATGTGAGACATATTATTACGTCAATTTATAAATAAAAAATATTGTCTAGTATTTTTGCAGAATCTAATTAAAGGACTAAAAATAATTATAGTTTTTTAATGCAGTCATCATCCCTATTAGTACATTATTTTTTACTTTCCCATGATCATATGGTACTTCCCATACTCATGGAAAGTAGGTCCCACTAATGTATTTAAAATTGCGAGGATGTTCTATATATTAGCTATAGTATCGTATCCATCGGTTGCGGAATGCGCGCGCATATCAGCTGCGGAGGCAATTTCCGATTGCACTCACGTTGCATCGGCGCGTGCGCATCTTCGGCGGCCTTGGGCATGCGCGAATGTCTTTGTGTACGATTGATGAGCTTTGGCACTTTTTTTTTTACTCGACTGTTTCAAAATGAGGGCTTCTTCTATGACGTAGAAAGAAAGAATGAAATTTCTTTATTTGACACACACATAAAAATACAACTACTCACACAAAAAATAGAAAAGCCATAGTGTGTGCCAAAAGGGCGCCCGCGCAGCTCAAGTTGCGAGCTACCTGAAGGCAGATCACGATTCTGGTTTTCAACGAGCGAGGAAGATATCCGTCTGAAGGAAGCAGATCTATATACGAACGTACCTATAAACAACAACATACGAGCATGTATGTTGTTCGTCTATAACTGCCTCTGCAAGGTTTAAAAATCACCAGATAAAGTTGTAGAGATTTTTTTTTAAATAAGTACGTCATTGTTTTACTAGCTTCTGCCCGCGGCGTTGCTCGCGTGGTATATCGATGAAACATAGCTTATGTGTAATTCTAATGTATAAGCTATACTATTGTAAAGTTTCATTAAAATCCATGCAGTACATTTTGCGACAGTTAGTAAGACAGTTAATAATATTGACAGATAGAAACTCTTTTTTTTGGAAATCTGAAATATTTAACTAATATTTCGGCCAGCATCAGTAATGAAGTCAAAAGTTGAATCCAACAGAAGCTGCATTATAAACACACATCAGACAAATTATAAGTTAATCTGATTTCAAAGTAAAATCAGAATCAATGAAGGTAACACAAACACCCAGAACCGCAAATAATACTGTAATATATGAAACATCACCGCATATCATGTAGTAAAAAATATACCCAAGTATTTCTCCTAAAGTTGAGGTCGTAAAAGCGACTAATGTTAAGTATATCGGGTTTTGGGTGTGTGATTGTGTAGGCGACGAGCTAGCCACTTATCAATACTTCACAATTTATCCATCTAACCCAGCCCAGTTTTATTTTTGGCTGAATGGGTTTTGAAGGCTGTCTTTGACTCTACCTACCCCTTCGAGAATTACACGCGTGTTATGTATGTATTCCTCCTACAAAACACTTAGGAACCGGCTCTAATGTCTTAAATTTGAATCCATTAACTATAACCTCATATAACTAACCTCCTTTGTTCCATTACTCACCTTATCCTGATTTCTTTAAAAAAAAAACGTAATTCACATGTATTTTATGGCCCTTTACAACGGTTTATTTTCAAGTACCTTGTTTAAATTAAGAATTATTTTAAATCCCAACCAAAGCGAAACGCAAAGTACGAAATGGACGTTAACTACTGGGTTCCGTTATTATACAGTTAAACTGATATCATTAATAATTTTGAACAGTTAATTAACCTCCATTGCTTTGGAATCACTTTTTACTTCATAATTAAATATTTAAATGGGATAGAGGTATGGTAGCGACTCTATATTTTGCTAATGTCATACAAAGTCATAAGAATGATCGTGATTCATTCATTACCTTCTAGAGGTTTGATAAATAATAAAACTAACCAGCTTCACGCCATTTACCTAACGGGCAGGCAGAGGGAACCGAATGCTTCTTTAATATTCATATTAATTTTCATACAAGCTGTACGATTATTATGGCTCCTAACATCACCTTTTGATATTAACACAATTCAATTAAAAAAGGCTTTAAAAACTACATTGACCATAATATTGTGGTCAGCGAATATACAAGATGCATTTAATACCACTCTCAATTTTTTTTTCGGATCTTAGGTCGTAAATATATTACATTTATGACAGAAAAAGAGTTGGTAAAATTTTCACAATAAAATATCTTGTGCGGCGGCGCGCAGCAGGATCTACAAACGTAGGTTTTTTTAAAAGATATCTTTGTAATGACATAACTCAATATTTTTGTACTAGGTGACATTAAAAGAAAAAACATGTATATTTTCCTAACAATTGCCAACAATTGTCTAAAAAAACTGATTAAAATTACAGATAGATGGTAAGACATCAAGTAAAAGCACCGTGATATAAATAGACGAGACTAGTTTCTCATAGACCTCATGCCCCCGCCTCGTAACGGAAGCTGCGCCGGCGCAACCCTCCGTGGGAAATTGGAAATAATATCCACCGCAGACTCAAGTCATCTATTCTATTTTAAAGATGCTTAATGGGAACTGGCAGATGAGTTTCCTGTGTAAAAAATGGGCATAAATGGAGGGTTATTAAATAGTAGAATAATGGATTTACTCTAATTACGAAATAGATGATACGGATTCAGCTAACTAACTAACTAAACTTTATGCCACTTCCCTAGCGGGGTAGGCAGAGTAGGATTCAGCTAGAGGTAGATATATCGTCTAATTAACTTAACATATAGTTTCTGATATTTATTTTCTTTTGCAAAAAAAAACTTAAAAGTGTCCTAAATTACCGACTACTAAACTTATACACAGTCGGTTTGCTTCGTATTGACAAGCCGGTTGATCGAGTTAGAAACCGCGGTTGCGAAACCAAAGGTTCCGAGTTTAAATCTCGATTATAAATCGTCATTGTTTACCGCTATATTTAAAACCGTGCATAATACTTCAGTCAAGATTGTTGTGTCAAGAAGTTGACTGGCTCAATGGCGGATTTGGTAGTGAACCTGACCTATGCGCTAAGAGTTGTGGATTTGATCCCTACCCAGGATAAAAATTCGCGTGATTAATACTTGTGTTTGTTCTGTGTCTCGGTGTTAAATCTATACTTATAATAAATCTGTAGAGAGGTCAATTCTGTACATGAAATATATTTTCATAATAACTATCAGGGGGTGATTCGTGATCAATACTGATGCCAAAAATGCAATCAGTAAAATTTTTGTCTGTCTGTCTGTCTGTCTGTCTGTCTGTCTGTCTGTCTGTCTGTATGTTCTTTATAGAAACAAAAACTACTCGACGGATTTTAACGAAACTTGGTACAATTATTCTTCATACTCCTGGGCAGGTTATAGTATACTTTTCATCACGCTACAATCAATAGGAGCAGAGTAGTGAAGGGAATTGTTGGGAAAACGGGAGAAGCTACTCCATTTTTTAAGCTTCCGTCGCGTGTGTAGCCTTAATGGTTAAAGTTACATAGAAATCATGTATGACGGAAATAGTCTTTATAATAATATTAACCATAAACGCGGGTGACACCGCTGACACAGCTAGTACCTAATATTTAAGTATATATTTGTAAAACCACTGTTGCTTCTGATATCCGTAACATAAGTGCTTAAGCTACTTACCAAGGAGTTAGATCAATGTAAAAAAGATGACACGTAATGCAATCGAACGCCGTAACAACGTCCGCTTTTCGGTCAGCCCACGGAACCCAAAAGCCGAACAATGGCCTGCGCTAATGGATACATTGTCTATGCAATTGGCTACATAAATTGGACCTGGTTGAGTTACAACACCACTGGTTGTCGCACTTGCATTGTTCCCCTTTAGCAGTAACTGTCTAGCGCCCACCATTTCGTTTGAATACGGAGCTGTGAACATTATTGATTAAGTATGTCCGGCAGAGACGTTTTTATACTAACGTCGTCTATGTGGCTAAAAGTAATTGCCGACATGTACGCACGATTTCGTAATAATGCATCAAATTAAAAACAAATTATAGGGAAATTAGCTTCTGCCCGCGGCTTCGCTCGCGTGGTACATCGGTGAAACATAGCCTATTTGTTATTCGGGTGTATGAGCTATATTATTCTAAAGTTCCATTAAAATCCATTCAGTAGTTCTTTTTGTGAAAGAGTAACAAACATCCATCCATACATATAAACTTTCGCATTTATAATATTAGTAGAATAGACAGAAATTAATCACCGAAATGTAATTTCGAACAACTATTAGCTTAATATTTTTAAGCGTTTGTAATTGTCTTTATGAAAGAAAATGTTTGTAAAATTCCTAAATAAGAAGGGTCTAAAATTATTGTGTACCTATTATTCACATTTATATGAAAATCTCTAATCTCGTACACATATATCAATTCGAATCCATTATTATTGACATTTGCGTAAATTGACAAATTATTTGGTCTCGTATTTTATAAGCAAAACTTCGTTTCGTTGGGTCAACCAACGAAAATTTCTCAATTACGGGAACCAACTGTTTCAACGACATCTTCCGATGCTTTGAGCCATCGTATCCCGGAGCCGGAAGGTCACAAAGAGGGCAAGGCCTGAGGACGTCCGCCTGCAGGCCGCTGCCCCAGTTACGAGGTGGGAGTGAGGGCCCTCCCATCCGGCGCGGGCGCAGCTACGCGTCGGGGGATACGGCCGATTGAGAGTGTCATAGCAAATTTGCTTGCCCAAGTTTTGATTTGTAGGGTACCGTGGTATGATATAAAAACGGCTTTTAAGTCGAATATCTGCACACAATTTTGCTGGCAGACTTTTAGAGTATGACAGAGTATAACGGATTTGAATAACTTTAAAAGAATTCAAGTTAAGCTTGACTTCAAGTTAATAACTGAAAATGTTTGATATACTAAGGTTTCTTTAACACTATATTTTCAAGCCATTACTTACTTACATACTGTGTGATATTTGTGTGTATATCGCAATATCCTTACGTTGCTATAAATCTCTAATCATCCCGAACATACATTAGTAAAAAAAATATCGTTCATAAAACAAATGCTTGATGGATAGTTCGTAATAAATACATTTATCATAAATAAATTACAAGAACGTCTGGATCGCCAAAATCTAAGTACTGCTTTATACAATAGTACTGTCTAACATGACAGTGAAGAAACCTGCACATCAAACCGTCATGTATCTCGTTGCCTTATACAAAGATCCCAAAGTCACAGACGACAGACATAAATACCTACTTGACAAATCTAAAACAATGATCAAATCGCACACTAATAAGAAATAGCGCTTCAAAGAAGACAAGCTAATAAAAAACAACTCAACCAACACTCCATCGTGAGGTGACAAGTCCTGTCGAGGCTGGTCCGTCACGGGTGGCTCGGCTGAAACAATCGCGCAGGATGCGGGCTGCGCCGACGCACCCGGATTCATTACGCGTCTCCGGCGTTGTCGCGCAGCGCCCGAATCGTTGAATACGGTTTTTGATGGCAAAAAGAGACATATGTAATGTAAAAGGCGACTAATGGAATATCGGGTTTGGGTATGTGATTGTGTAGATGAGCTAGCCGCTGGTCACAAAATTTTTATAATGTTACATCTAATCCAGTTCAGTTTTATTTTTGGCTGAATGTGGTTAAGGGCGTGATGTATGTATGGGCATATGTATGTAATGTGTAATGCAACGCTGACTTTAATTGTCATGAAGAGTGCCCTAATTTGCAATAAGAAGTCGGACATGCATAGTTATTTAACTGCAATATACAGATTTTATCACGAAAAGTTCATCAGCGCTCAGCTTAGTACTTAGATTATAAGCTAGTACTTAGATCATAAAAACTGATGACTGCGCTTGAACCAAAATCCTCGCGTTAGCTCTTTCCCACTAACCACTGCTTGGCAGGGGCATCAGTCAACATCAACCAACCAACGCATAGTTCAAGTTCTATTAAGAAATCTGTCACCAGTTCCATACCTAAACGACATTCCAGTTCCCTTAAATCGAACTCCAATCACAACCAAGTCATTGTACCGTGAACAGACTATTGACGAATTGGGTTTTGAAGGAGGTACGTGAAACATCGTAGAATTCAGTATTTTCCTTAAGAACAGCCAATTAACTTTATCCCGGTCTATAGAGGTAGAGATAGAGATAGATAGCTCTGATATTATGTTTAAGTTTTCTCCCTCTGATCAAAATAGCATTTTTGTTCGGAGGTTTCGTCTACCATAGAGAGCGGTGGTAGCTCAATGGTAAGGACACGCGCCTCTTAACCGAGGAGTGCGGGTTCAAACCCGAGCATGTACCTCTAGATTTTTCAAATTTATGTACATATTTATACCACTAGCTTGACGGTAAGGGAAAACATCGTGATGAAACCTTCAAATTCAAAACAGCTTTGAATTTGTAACCATGATCCAAAAAAAATTGTCTGGTTCCCCTATCTTAGGGTTACGAAGGTCAGATCGGCAGTAGCTTCAATGTAATTACCAGACTCGCTAAATCCTGGATCATGGTCTAAGCGGACCCCGTCCAAGCACGGAACATAACTCTAGGAAGATGATGGTTTCTTCTACAATAGAAGCCACCTTCTGATCCCATTTAAATGACATTCCGGCGTCGCTACCTCAAATCGAACTCCAATCACTACCAAGTCATGTATGAAGCCGGTCATTGTATGTATCCTGGCGATTGTGTGGGATCAGTGAAGCGGAACCGCTCGCCAGGAAGCCGCGCCCGATTGGCCGGGGCGCGTGACGCGCGCATCACCAATTTGAATGGCATGCGCAAAAACGTTTGGCTGTGACTGATTTGGTGCCTAATTTCCTCTGTAGAAATAGAAGTTGCTTTAATTCTACACAAATTAAAGCATCTTCTATTTTTACAGAGGAAACTACTTTGTACTGTTAAAAAAAAGTACTTTTACTTTCAGCAAGAGTACTTTTAAATCGCTAGCACTTAAATTGTTTACATCGGATTCGGAATATAAATAGATATGGAAATAGAAAATGTTATTATTCAGGTAGACTTGATAAAAGCATATGTAAATTGTTATCACAGATACCATATAGTTTTACCACTGGGTCTGGAAAATTTATTCTACCGATCAGAACCAGCATGAAAACTTTATGTCGAGAATGCTAGCGTTCTGTCCCATGTAGACCGGGTGGGCCGCTTACACCATGGAATGTGAATTAGGTATTTGATCCTGTTCATTTTAACACTCTTCTTGAGCTTAATTCTAAATCTATCGATTCAGAAAAAAATGAGATTTAGAATAATTCAGCTTTATTCTAAATCTATCGATGAAGTATTAAGACATAAAGAAGACTTTCGCGTTTGTAATATTAATTATGATTGAATGTCCGATAAATAAACTAGCGAATTGAATCAGATAGACGATGAAAAGATTACAAGTGTAGATATCATCAAAGCCATAGAAAATTCAATCAAACACCACAACATCAATAACAATGTAGGAACGCCGTTTAAAGACAAATTAACAGAGCAGTGTCCGTAGCAAATCGCCAACTAATGACGGTTAACAGATAAATTGGACTCCAATTCCAGGCCATTACTAAATCGAAATATATAGAGAGAATTAACGCCCGCATGTCTGTCTGTAGACGGACAGCATCCCTCTCGACGAATTGTCTTCGGTTAATCTACATGACGACGATGACAGGAAGGGAATTTACATGTAATGAGCTTAAATATTGGGTTTACTCGTTGTTTGGTATGTATTTGAATACTGAAAGCTAATAATGAAGCTTTAAATTGTACTTGGTCAATTCTAAGACGACCTTATCTAAGATAAGTAATATTTACCTACGTTAGTAATTTAGTTGTATCTAAAAATATAAAAGTAAACTTATTAAGTAAAAATAAATTGATCGATTAGCACATCAATTCTCTAATTCCAAACTTAACAGATAGGCTATGGAATCCAAGGCATTGATAGACACTGTCTAGTGTCTTTCCATGTCTTGGATTCCACCAAACCGATATACATACTAAACACATGGGTGTTTAGTCGAGAATGCTAGCTATACGATTAAATATAGATAGATAGATATACGATTACGATTATATATAAACATCCACGATTCGAGTACAAGCGACCGCGTTCTTCACACGAACATTCACCGCTAACGGCATTTTAATCCGCGACCTTTGGTGTCCGGACCAGTGTCTCTTAAACACTAAACCATTTGACCCAGCAAAACTTAATTGTCAACATACTTTACAGTTTGATTTGACATGAAAGTAGATTTAATACAAGGTCAATTTTAGTATACTGAAATCAAAACACGGGTCAAATATTTTTATTTAAAGAATCAGTGTAACAAGAATACAATTGTACCTGTCTCAAAAACTCACGCAGTTACAAGCATTCGTATTTCCTGGTTGTCCTTGCACGAGTATGGTGTGTGCTTGCGTTTGCGCTTATTAGAAATAATACTAACGGGTCTGAAGGACCTTGTAAGAATCGGCAGGCCCGTTGGCGGAGTGGTCAGAGACCCTGGCCACGAAACCAAGGGTCGCAGGTTCGTATCCCGCTAGGGGCAAATGTTTCGTGTGATGTACATGGTCATTTGTACTAGAGTCATGGATGTTTATAAACGTCTATAAGTATGTCTATCCGTTCACCTAGTATCCATAGTACAAGCATAAGCTTAGTTTGGAACTAGAGAATTGGTGTATCAGTCTGGAGAATTTATTATTATTATGGGGGAACCATCCCCTATTTTAACGCCTGTGTCACCTTAACATAAATAACTGCAAAGCTGTGGGGGTCAGTAGAACCTAATTAAGTCATTCAGATTGTTCAGTGCAGTGACTTAAAAATACTTCGGCTACGGAGAACACCGTGTTAGTATTAACATAAGGCTGCCTTCACATGAGTAATTTTTTAAATTTTGTTTTTTTAATATAAGGTCAATGGAGGAGCAAAAATAAAACATGCGTCAATTTGTCGCCAGTCAAAGTCAAACGGCAATTTGGCAAATAACCACATTTTTTTTGGAATTTGCACATCTTTTTCTGCGGCTCAATCTTTCACCTTGCCAATTTCATCACAGTCGATCGTTTACATACGTAATTCGATTGTTTGCGTATTGAAGGTTAAACCACTTACAAAACGGTAAACTACCTACTTACCAACAAAATACGAAATGGACTAAGTCTGTCTGTAAATTGACATGGTCAATTTCCTGTCTTTATTTACATAGTGTAAGACAAAGTCGCCGTTTGTATCTGTTCGCTTAGATATGATAAACTACTTAAGGGATGTTGATGCGGTTTTTCTAATTGAGCTCACCGTGCAAAGCCAGAGTAAGTTGCTGGCGTATATATATTTCCTTATTTTGTTATATTAGTAAGGATTGGTGTGCGCTGGCCTAAGTCAGTTTCTAGTTATTTGTTTATTTAGTGTGAGCGCACCTCAAAGAGGCGTAAATCAGGCGCGTGCAGTGCCGTGCGCGGGCGCAGCGGGTGAGCCTGCGCGTTCTATTTTCAAAGTGCCCCAGCGGAGTAACGCTTTCGACCGCTTATCTTGATTTGTGCATTGTTTTGACCGTATACAGTTTTATATTTGAACGACGGCCGCTAGTTTTCTGAAACAAAAACCTGTCATCTACACGAATACTAATAGGAAAGATTTGCTTGTTTGTTTGTATTGAATATGCTCCGAAACAATGGACCGATTTGAAAAATTATTTAACCAATAGAAGGCTACTTTACTAGCGAGAAACATAGGCTATATTTAATCTCCGTATTCCCACGAGAACGGGAACTATGCAAGTAAAACCGCGAAACACTGCTAGTCAAAATGTAAAACTGCATACAGATCATGTGAGCATAAATAGTCTTGTTTACGCTTTTTCAACCGTGCAAATATTTGTTCTAAAACTGTCAAAGAAAATACTGAATGTCTTATTTGTTTAAATCATCTTGATAAGGATATACTTTAGTATTTTTTAATTAAATTAACTGTTGGTAACTTAATGGTAAGAACACACACAACCATATGCAAGGGTTTTAATTCAAATTTAAACAAGAAACTCGGTAATTTTTGAGTCTAAGTACGTATTTATACCAATACGATAACACTAGGTAAGGTGAGTGGGAAAACTGCACATTTCATGAATGTGTGTATCCATTATCCAATTAATTTGGTTCCCCTGTAAGCTGCGAAGGTGAAGGCAGTCGCTTCAATAACTACTCGCCACTCGATCATAGTCCAAGCAGACCACGACTCTAAAGCAACTTTGTTTGCTTAATCCTGGATTATGGTCCAAGTGAACCTCGAATAAGAATGGGTTTTTCGTCGATTCGCCCCACGAGCTGTTCGTTCTTCTAAGATTTGCACAAAAAACCTTTTTCCTTAGAAGGAAAGAACTATTTTGTACTTCATCAATTGGTACCCTTGATCGAACCACCCAAGAATTATTTTTGGTTAATGGTTCTATTCGAACCAATTACATTTTGATATTACCTTAACAGTTACGCAGAAAAGTGCTTACGTTTTCATTTTGTGAACGTCGAATAATAAGAGAGAAAATTTATGATAACTCCAAGTAGACGAAGCATCCCATTCCTGGTCACCTTCCGTTGAAAGGCAAAAAGCAAACGGTGTGTCACACGACACCGCGCGGTATCGCACTTGTCGGGCTCCGGTCGGAAGCGACTCGTTGAACCGCCGCGTCGACGCGTGCGCATACTACAGGGCTGTGCATAGGCTAGGCATGCGGCGGCGTTAAACAGCATTCATGTTAAAAAAACTTTACATGAATACTGTTTACAATTAAAACCACTTTTATTGCCATATTATAATTTGGAAAGTGGTTTTAATTGTAAATTATAAATAAGGAGTCTCGTGGTCTTATCACTGTCACTATTGACTCCTTGTTGACAGCATGTCAGTTTGGTCTGACAACTAACCAATTAGGGAGGGTGACAAGACCGCAAGTCACAGTTACGCCATCTTTTGGATGTTTTAATTAAAAGACCCTCATTGTAGGAAACATAAGGTTTATTCCGAACCTGACCCGAAATCCTAACCCGGTAGCGGGTTAGGTTAGGAACTTTAAAAAATTATAATATTTGTTCCGAACTCAACCCTCTTCCTAACTTGACCCGAAGATTTGTTCCTGTCATAACCCGAATTATAACGATATAAATGTTTTTTCTTTTAATGTCACCTAGTACAAAAATATTGAATTGTGTCATGACAAAGCTATCTTTAAAAAACCTACGTTTGTAGATACTGCTGCGCGGTGCCGCACAAGATATTTTATTTTAAAATTTTGCCTACTCTTTTTTTGTCATAAATGTGATATATTAACGATACCTAAGACCTGGAAACAATTTGGAGAGTGGTATTAAATGCATTTTCTATATCGTAACCTTGAAAGAGATAGAATCAAGGGCAGCTAGCCCCTTTGACCGCTTTCAGCATTAAAAAAGAACGAAATTAAATGGAAAATTGTGAAAAAGTAGTAACAAGAAGCTAGCTCGCCGCCTACACATCACACACCTAAAACTCGATGCCATTAGTTACCTTTACGCCATGCTAGGCAAGGAACACATTCGGCACATTCTTTTAAATACCAGACCAACATGGTACTCCCAGACCTAACATTAAAGCATAGATTTAATGATGTTTTACGAAATGAATCCTCGTACAGAATAATTCCTGAGATAAGCGCGTTTAGACAACAAACTAACTCTTCCGCTTATAACATTAAATATATACCTAGTTGGGTATTTTAATAGGCAGATAAAATGTTCAGAGTTATGAAATAACCTACCACGTATTTGAAAACGCCATTTAGTATTTCAACTATGATGACATTTAAAAATAATCCGTGTAGTATTGCTCAACTCGACTGGGAGTCATGGATGTTTATAAACGTATTTAAGTAAGTCTATCTGTTCATCTATGTAGTATCTATAGCACAAACATAACTTAGTTTGGAACTAGGGGTGTATCAGTCTGGATAAAATAAAAGCTAAAATTTAGAAAAAAAATCTTCAACAGATATATTTTAATTTAACTGACCGTTATTTAAAAAAAGTTGTGATAACTTAAAGTGTTTATGGGTAACCCTAGCCGATGCGACCCTCGGTAAAATTAGAACGACTTGCCACTTCCGCACATCGCTCCGATGTGCATTATTGCACAAAACCGTTGAATTTTTAACTACAACAATTAATGTAGAAATATAATTTGTAGACTTTGCAATATATAGCTTAGTATAGGTATATATTCTGTCAAATCTATACTTATAATAAATCTGTAGAGAGGTCAATTCTGTACTTGAAATATATTTACAAAATAACTGTCAGAGGGTGATTAGTGATCGATACTGATGCCAAAAATGCAATCAGTAAAATTTTTGTCTGTCTGTCTGTCTGTCTGTCTGTATGCTCCTTATAGAAACAAAAACTACTTGACGGATTTTAACGAAACTTGGTACAATTATTCTTCATACTCCTGGGCAGGTTATGGTATACTTTTCATCACGCTACAATCAATAGGAGCAGAGTAGTGAAGGGAAATGTTGGAAAAACGGGAGAAGTTACTCCATTTTTAAGCTTCCGTCGCGTGTGCAGCCTTAAAAGTTAAAGTTACATAGAAATCATGTATGACGGAAATAGTCTTTATAATATTAACCATAAACGCGGGTGACACCGCTGGTACGCAATATTTATTTTGATCTATCTATCTATGTGGTTAAAGGGTCTACCTGCCCACTTGACTCTGCCTACCCTTCCGGGTAATGAAGGCGTAATGATATATATTTATGTATTCGACTAGCCCGTTGGTCGAGTAGTCAGAGACCATGGTAACGGAACCGAGGGTCGTGGGTTCGAATCCCGCTAGGGGCAAAATTTTCGTGTGATGATCATGGATATTTGTACTCGAATCATAGATGTTTATAAACATATGTATTTTAAGTATGTCTATCAGTTCACCTCGTATCCATAGCACAAGCTTAGTTTAGAGCTAGGGAATTGGTGTGTCAGTCTGGAGAATTTATTTATTATTATTTATGTAGCTATCATTAATAATCCGTTTTGATCTACAATGACGTTGCTTACATTTTAACTCCCTCTAACTTAACATAACTTTATTTTAGGCCAAAAGTGGTTAAAGAGTGCAGTTAACCAAATTTTCTCTACCCCTTCAAGGATTGCCGGCGTGATTTTATTTCTACAATTAAACTAAAAATACAATGATTTTGGCCGCGTGTCTTATATGAAACTATTATATAATATATAATATTTTAAACTGCTGAAACGATTTTGATCGTCCCATGTTGGTTTGGGACTTGAAAAGAATGCACCAACTGTGTTTCTTGCCTAGCATGTCGTAAAAGGCGACAAATGGTATATCGGGTTTTGGGTATGTGATTATGTAGGCGACTTTTTCACAATTTTCTACGTAACCCTCATGGCTTAGTTAAAGGTGCCTGCTGCCTCTTTAACTTTGACTTTGCCTACTCCTTCAGGGATTATGGGCGTTATGTCTTGTTATGTTAACAATTTTGATGACAATCAATTCGTTGCATAGTTAGAACATAACATTAAATCGGGAGCGTTACAAGCTTTTATTTAATTTGCTTTGTTCGTTGGTGGGTATGATTATTGAGGCAAATGACAGTCATTACAATGTAATAACTAGATACGCTTAATCTAAAAAAAGTAACAATCATCCTACATCCTGACAAGATATCGCATTTAATTTATTAATGTAATAGGATTGTCCAATAGGCACAATAGTTGGTCATGCCAATGAAATTGATAGATTGGTATAGGATAAAAAGTCCCTAATGTTAGCCTTCTCCAATAATTTCTCCTTTAATAGGCCCGTTGGTCGAGTGGTCAGATATTCTGGCCACGAAACCAAGGGTTGCGGGTTCAAATCCAGCTTGGGGCAAATGTTTCGTGTGATGAACATGGATATTTGTACTCGGGTCATGAATGTTTACAAACGTATTTAAGTATGTCTATCCGTTCGCCTAGTATCCATAGCACAAGCTATGGATACTAGGCGAACGGATAGACATTTAAGCTTAGTTTGGAACTAGGGAATTGGTGTGTCAGTCTGGAGAATTAATTTATTAATAACGAACGGTTTAAAGAAGTAGTGGTAGCTGATTGGATGCATGCCTCATCAGAGGGGTGCACATTCAAACCTGGTCAGGTACCTCTGGATTTCTTTCCAAATATATGTAGGTATAGGTATTTATACCACTAGTTTGACGGTGAGGGAAAATCTGAATATTGAAACTATTATGTATGTAAGCAAAATCAAATTTGGCTGGTTACCCTATCTAAGGATTACAAAGGTTATAATATCAGCAGTCGCTTTAATGTAATAATCAAATTACTAAATCCAGGCAAATGGCGTTAAGTTTAGTTAGTTAGTTACTAAATCCAGGATCACGGTCTAAGCGGACTCGAAGATGAAACGAATAACAAACGGTTTAACTTTCCCCCCTAAGCGGGTTTAAGAGTAAAAGTTGTGGCGGATGCAATAGTTGTAAAGCGCGGTTTTTACGACTCCTGCGCAGCTCTCCCCGCCGTGCGCGCGCGCCGTGACGTACCTGCGCGCCTCAAAATAGGTCCTGGACACGCCTGCTTGCCCGGGAAAGGATTTACTTGTGAACTGCGTAACGGACATTTTATCCCTTTCAAGTTGAGGATAGTGTTTAACTGTCTCGGTCTGTGACAGTCTGAATAGAAATCACGCGTTTGACTTGGGAAACCAGCTCTTTGTATGTGTGGAGTTCGGTATGTTGAAGAGATTATTGTATGTATTGTAAGATATATTAATATTTCCGGGATAAAAAGTACCATATATTATCCATCCTCGGTGTTTAAACTTTACACGTCTTTGAATTTCTTCGCAATCATTTAGTTTTAAATAGTTCAAGCGTTGGCGCGGTTAGCGCCTGTTATATATTCTTCACGCCTGAACTACTTGACCGACAGAGTTGTAATTCAGGATTAGGTCTCTTACTCTAACCACTAGACCATGAGGCCCGACACATACTTATTCGGCCTAAATGTGATTGAATGACCAACGTCATCATTTCATTGGAGCGACTACCGATCTGACCTTCGCAACCCTTAAGTTAAAAAAACCACACAAATTGGATCATAGTAACGCATCCACAGTAATTTGAATATGCAGATTTACGCTCACCGTCGAGCTAATGATATACTTAAATGATAACATAGATTTGAAAAATCGAGATATGCTTGGGTATGAACCCGCACTCCTCGGATTTGAGGCGCGTATCCTCACCATTAAGGTACCACTGCTTTTTTTGAATGACAAACGTCCAAACATACCAAACTAAAAGGCTATTGTCAGCGCTGTCAGACAGTGCGCGTCCGTCAGCGGCGTCAGTCAGTCGGCGACAGCGGTTTCCTGCGCGCGCGCTTGATGCTCGGTGCAGTTAGACCGTTCGTAGAAACACTAAAGCGAGCATACGATTTCAATGGAATTGCACCGTGTGACGCCGTACTCGTTGCTGTTACATAGTTTACCCAAGCTGCGCTTTGTAGCTTGAACTGTTTAACACGAAAATATAGAATTAGGTATCCTACTAAAATTATAAATGCGAAAGTTTGTATGTATGGATGGATGTTAGTTACTCGTTCACAAAAAAACTACTGAATGGATTTTAATGAAACTTTGGGATAATATAGCTCATACACTCGAATAACATATAGGCTGTGTTTCATCGATGTATCACGCGAGCGAAGCCGCGGGCAGAAGCTAGTGCCAAATAAAGACTTATCCGATTGTGTCAACGTAAGATAATCAGAATAATTTTTAGATTTTACAAATGCCGAAGCAGAATGTGTAGTATGTTTCATTGATAACACATTTAGTAGTTCTTAGTGACTTTTCTTAAAAAAAGAAAACTTTATGAAATGTGTCCACCTGATTCATGACATTCATGATTTCATGTTAATGAAGTGTTAAAATGAGAATTAATCAATCAGTCAATTTCAAATTTGTTATATAAAATCAGAAGACACAATGAGGGTTTTCAAAAATACAAATACCGCCAGGTGGCACGAGGGAGTCTTGTGGTCTTATCACTGTCACTATTGACTCATTGTTGACAGGATGTCAGTTTATTCTGAAAACATACCAATCAGGAGGGTGACAAGACCGTACGTCATAGTTACGCCATCTATCTGGCGTTTTAATTCAAAAAGCCCTTATTAATTGTTTAAATTTGTTTAAACGTGTCAAATGCGAACCCATCAAAACTCCTCGTTTTATTATACATAACTCACATCCACAAACACCGAAGAAGTAAGCAGAGCTCAAGGTGCTTCCTGCACCTTGAGCCTTTTTTTTTTTTTTAGTTGGGAAAACTCCCACGAGCCGTCACCCTTTGCTCGGGGAAGCAGAGGGCGGTGTGTCGGACTCGAACCGACTAAAACCCCAACGTGGCCTCCCGCGGCGCAGTTCCGGAGGAGCCGGTATCCCCACTGTCGGGACTATACGACAGCTCCTCCGGTAGTGCGCATGCCACGCTGCGCGCGCGATGCTGTGCAGCCCACGCCATCAGTCGTCGGATGCACAGCACCGAGCACGCGCGCGCGTCGAGACATACCAGGCCACCCAGCATGTCTCAACTACTCCGCCCAGGATTCAGACGCCGATCGTCCCCGTGACCGGCGTTGTGGGCCCACTCTTGCGCTGTGCCCTCTGCTAAGCCAGAGGGCACGCGGAGAGCGTCTCGTCAGAGGGGTAGCCTTCCGCCCGGCGACCCAAATTGAGGGCAGAGCCCTGTCGTCACGGAGGGAGAGAAGATCCCTCCGCGACCCACCACAACGCAGCGCAGTGCGCCCCTGTCGGTTTTCCGAGGATAGGGAGGCGAGCAACGACACACTCAGCTCCTCCTCTTCCTCGGCAATCCTAGTCCGGCCGCAGGGGGCTGCGGCCGGTGCTGCAACTGCTCGGTGGGAAATGCGCGCAGTCGCAGCTCACCTCGGGGTCTCTCTTAGCTTCGGCCCTGTCCTGCACCAGGGCCTACTAAGCCCCCCCGGTACGCCAAACCGAAGACCCCAGCGGGGGGGGAAGGTCCAGTAACCTCCTTTAACCACATTTAACCAAAAATAAAATTGCGTTGTTGCTAGTTCTATTGCAATTACAAATAAATAAATTCTCCAGAGTGACAAACCAATTCCCTAGTCCCAAACTAAGCTTGTGCTTGGGCTATGGATACTAGGTGAACGGATAGACATACTTAAATATGTTTATAAACATCCATGACGCGAGTACAAATGTCCATGTTCATCACACGAAACATTCGCCACTAGCGGGGTTCGAACCCGCGACCCTCGGTTTTGTAGCCAGGGTCTCTGACCACTCGACCAATGGGCCTGTCCGAATTGTGAGAAAATAGTGCCAATTGTCTACATAGTTCATACAGAACTACAAACCTAATACACCATCGCGTCGCCTTTTACAACATGCTAGGCAAGGCACACAGTAGTTATTTTAGAAACTTGCTTAAACTCTCTAAAATATCTAAAATCTATACCTACCTGTACCTTTCTTTTTTGACGTGGGAAATGCGTGACCGTCATTCTGCCCGGGGGAACAGAACAAAGGCCCCCTCTCCGGCCAAAGATGGTGAGTGGCTAGGGTATACACACTAAACCCTGCGGTATTGCTCGCTCAAGTGGAAGTATCATGGGGACGATTCTACTTCTAAAACACTTCCAGGGACTAGCTCGCCCCACATGGCAGGCACCATATGTCCTCCCATTGGAGGTACCTACTGTACCTGCTACTATAATATATTAACTTCTATATTCGCATACTTAGTCGCATCGTATGCGTTCAGAGACGCAACATATATTGCACGAAAACGACCGTTGAAGGTCAGAGTTCTAAGGCGTTCCTCGAATCGGCTACTGCACAACTCGATCCATCATCCCCATTCGCGTCTGTGCACGCGCAAGACCATTAGCGCGTTAATGGACACGTCGCAGTTCGCATATCGCCGCAACGCGCGTGCGTGAAGATGCCGCGATAGGCCCTTAACGACGCCCTTCATGAATATTGATGCGCAAGCGCAGGGGCCTATTATCGAAACCTGTGTTCGTTTTCGAGCGGTCGTATTTGTTTCATTATTCGTCTTGATCCGATGGCTTAGGTATAGCTTAAGGAAAGCCTTCAAGCCAAAGGGCTATCTTATCTTATCTCTTATCTATTCGAAAACTACAGACAAAACAAATTTTAAATATCCCGAACTATGACAATCGCATTGTTAGGGTGACATTGCAGGTGTTGTCCCTTGAAAAAAAGATTGTAGCCGAGGAAGACTAATAGTTATTTTATTTTAAATCATCCGATTCCATAGCGATCTATCGAACAAAAATCTAAATTTAGATAAACTAGTCTAAATCGTGGTAAATAGAACCCACGTCCCAACGAACATACTTATATCGGTCGACTCCGAAAATAGCCCCCCGGCCAAATAAAAGATTTAGTTTGCCACACCATCTCGGAATTTTGAATTACAAAACGAAATAGCTTGTTCGTAACGTGTGGTAGACGGGACGCGTTGGAGTCTTATCTGTTTAATTGTCTTCTGGCTTTTTATACGCTCGGGAATCACTGGGAGATGTAAATATGTACATACTATTATTAATTATTCGATTACTAATTCATAGTACAGGATATGTTAAAAATACGAATAAACAAACATAGCATCACTCCCGCAATCCTCGAAGGGTTAGACAGAGTTAAAGGGACCGCAAGTCCCCTAACCACATTCAACCAAAAATAAGACTGGGTTGGATTAGATGGAAAAATTGTGAAGAAGTAGTGACAAGTATACAATCACATAGCCAAAACCCGATACCATTAATCGTCTTTTACGACATGCTAGGCAAAGAACAGTTGGCACATTATTTTTAGTCCCAGACCAACATGGGATATTAAAAGTAAAAGGAATTTAAAAGCTTAAATCTTATATTATCTGTATGAATATAAACAATTTATCAAGCCAACTTGGTGTACTTTCCGTATTAATGTAGAGCAGTTTATTAAATGTTAGCATTTAATGTTTCTCAAGTTGTGCTTTGTCCATAAACTAGAGCATTTCTTTCACATTTTAGAACTGTTGTTTCACTCTTTTGATCTTGCGATTAAAAAAAGTATGAAGTTGTGTCACTTCACAGATAACCTCAAATGAAATGAAATGAAATGAAATGAAATAAAAAAAAATAAAATGAAATGAATTTGGAGGTTATCTGTGTGTCACTTACTCGAAAATGATGGGAAACTTGGAAATCGTTTTTATTGTATTAATGCAAAAAATCGAAATATGCATGCTGCTCTTTGAATTCTGCCTATGTGCCTTAACTTTAATATAATATATATACTAGCACTGCCGAAATAATATTTTATCCAATTCGAGTCTAAATGCGCTACAGCTATTTCGGGATTAAGATGCAACCAATTGTCCTTCCAAAGATCTGCCAATTGGCCGGTTTATTTTTGCTCCTCACATCAGTCACCAATAAACATGTGACATATATCAGCTCCGTACAATAGTCTCAACCTAGATTCTAGTCTATATTTAGCCCTAGCGACAGATGTGCGGCCGGTCGTAAAGCAAATGCAATGAATGCAAATGCATTTGTGCCTCATGTTGATGTTTACGCGTTCCAGTAGGACAGACGACATCGACAGTCCAATTGGCATATCGGTGGTAGAATCATATAGCTTTACCTGTATTTAACGATTTATAAGTGTTTTCTTGAAACCTATATAAATAAAGAATATTTTGACTTGTGACTTTGAATTTGATATTGTTAGTCGTAAGTCGTGTTAACATTTTCTGCCAAATAGAAAAGATATTTTAATCAGCATTCTCCTAGCGTTACGGTCTGTGCTTAGTCAGGGTCCGCTTAGACTACGATCCAGAATTTAGGGAGTCTGGTAATTACATTGAAACGACTGCCGATCTGACCTTCGGTAACCGTTAGATAGAGAAATCAGACATTTCGGATCATGGTTACACATCCATATTTGAATGTGCAGTTTTCATCACGATGTCTCGCCTCATCGCCGAGCAAGTAGATTTGAAAAATCCAGAGGTATAGACCGGGTTTGAACCCGCACCCCTCGCATATAAGACGTGTGTCCACCATTAAGTTATCACCGCTTCCTGAATATATTTATTTTTATCAAGTTACTCATAATTTTTAAAATTAATTAGGGTTGTGTTGGAACTATTTACTTCGTGGAATTTGGACTCAGAGAATGCCCTTTCTTTAAACATTATGTTCTATCTTTTGACGAAGTAATTTTCATTTGAATAACTTATTATAATAACTTATTTATTACTAGATCTAGACATATACTTACATTATACATATAACAAAGAGAGACTTACCCAAAAAAACACAATTAAAAATTCCCGGTACCTAAGTATTATAATTCTAGCAAAGTTCTTGCTGTGTAATACACAATTAAGATGTCCAGCAATGGTGATGGACAACAAAAACTAAGGAACCAACTATACTATTGCACAAGTAGGGATGCGCTTAGTATTAATTAACTTAAAACCTATTCTTTCGATAATAAAATCGATCGTTGCGGATCGATTCTTTGATTCCGTTATAATAAAATACTAATAAAAGAGAGTAAATAAATCACAATGGTATGATTTTGAAGTCATCATCTTCCTAGCGTTATGACCCGTGTTTAGACGGGGTCCGCATAGACCATGATCCAGGATTTAGCGAGTCTGGTAATTACATTGAAGCGACTGCCGATCTGACCTTCGTAACCCTAAGATAGGGGAACCAGACAATTTTTGGATCATGGTTACAAATCCAAAGTTGTTTGAATTAGCAGGTTTCATCACGATGTTTTCCTTCACCGTCGAGCTAATGGTATAAATACGTACATAGACTTGAAAAATCCAGAGGTACGTGCCCGGGTTTGAACCCACACTCCTCGGTTAAGAGGCGCGTGTCCCATTGAGCTACCACCGCTCTATGATATGATTTCGAAGTAAAAATAAATTAAGCTTCTTTGATGTATATATTAGAATCAACAAAGGTGCCACAGGTACCTAAGACGGAACGGAGCCACTAAACATTAAATAGAAAGTGTTTTTTGGAATTTTTAATGGATCGTAAAATTAATAAAATTAAATGTACCTTCTAACAATCGACTTGTAACTGCATAGGCTCCAATTCCAATCGATCAATCGATTAAAAGTAGTTTTTTTTTTTTAAAGAATCGGCATTCTTTGCCTAGCCATCACTAAAGCGTAGGAATTTGAAATACAGATTTGCCCGCGCACTATAATTTAACGCAACGCGCTCAGTTTTCCGGATGATAAGTATATAATTATGTAAAATAGCTGTACTAAGCGAGATTTTGCCGGCTTCGAAAATCAGAAGTTGCATTTTTATATGAACTTCCTTGCATCAGTGAATAAAATCAATATTCGTGTTAACGATCGGGTTGAGTTTTGGAAGTGTTGTCATTAAGAATACAGGAATTGTGATTATGCTAGTTCGAGTCTAACCATTTTTCGAGCAGAAAATCATATTTTTGAAAATGCTTCCAACCTGCCCCGCCTCCCCCTATTAGTAAGGTAATTTGTTATTAAGTGTCTACTTTTTTTTTAGTTTGGCTGGCACCGACTCCAAAACTAACTGATTATTGTAAATATTTAAATACGTGTTAAAGATTAATACTTTTATCGAAGCAGTCGAAAGAATTTATTTTACACTTTTTAGTGTTTAGACATTTAAATAGCTATTAAGGCAGTTCTTACTTGTGTTTTTTATAAACATTTTTTGCGGGGTTTTTTGAAGTCGGTTTTTATTTTTGTTAAAATTTGTATCGTTCAAAAAGGGTTTAAATTTAATTTTGAATTTAATCTATTTATTCCTATGTGCACTAATGGTTTATGTTGCCAAAAAGTTATTACTACTAAGGAGGTTGGTAACCGTATCGAAAGTATCGAAAGCCCAATTTCTGACGAATGCACCGAAAATGGTGGCATAAAATTCTTATCGCGTTTTTGTCCGCGTTTAACAAACGTTCAAGGGTCAACAAGGTGCAACGTGCACCATAGCTATCTACATATAGGCCACGGTAACCGCTTACCATCGCGGCGTGGCTTAAGTTTTGTAAAAGTTATCATTACTGCAGTCATCACTGAATTTACTTATAAGGAGCAAGCAGTTTCCTATGAAGCGCGCATACGCTTTTGTTTACCTTTATTCGAGCCTTGCTTGAGACTTTTTTCGAGTATACTAACAGACCGTTGTATTAATTTTTAAAAAAATCAACATATACTATTTCTAGATGATTTAGCTTGCTTAGTTAATAGAATTTTCGGTTAAGTCGTTCTTGCCTTTATCCACTGCTCTTTGCTACATTGCTTTAGATGAAAATATCTACACCAGGGGTTCTTAAATCTTAAAAATAACGAAACACTAACCAAATTCCTTTTATTTTATGGAACCCCATATTAAATAATTACAAATGAACACTGAAATTTATATAAGAACAATTTTTTTTTTTTTAAATTTGGCGGAACCCTGATGGCTATTCCACGGAACCCCTTGGTTCCGCGGACCCCACTTTGGGATTTCCTAATCTACACAATACCTATATACGAGTATTAAGCGAAGTTGAAGCAAGCTGCCAGTTGGAGACTAAAGAATTGCTTAAATTCAAACCAACGCCCCACGCATGCACCAATTATGCACATTTAAATTACGCCTGCATCCCTTTCGCACCGGGAGATTCATCCCAAAAGCGCTCTCTTAATTTATTGCCCAATTTCGTTCATTACTGCACCGCAGCCTCACTCGCTCATTAAGAGCGAGTAATGTGTATTGCTCTCATGACTCATTAATATTTACACGTAATTGTTACGTGGTGTTGCTATGGAATGCTTCGTTGGCCAGACAAGCAGATTGCATGTTGTGTTAGAAAATAACCGAATAAATGAAAGGAAATCGAGATGGGACTTAATGGACGTTGGAGATGATGTTAACACACTTTTAAACTTTATGAGCGAGGTTTTTCTTTAAAGAGCGTACCTTAAAAAGAAGTCTTAAGGGATAACTTTGTTATTTGCTGCACGTCAATTAAAAATACATTTCCTCAGCAACGCGTGGAGCATACGCGTTTTGATATTGAAATCAAAATCAAATATTCAAATTCCTTATTGGTCCGGGACAATAATGTACTGAATAAGAACTGTAGGTATTCCTTGCCTAGCATGTCGTAACAGACGACTAATAGTGTATTGGGTATAGAGTGTGTGATTATCTAGGCGACTAGCTAGGCATCTGCTGACACATTTTTTTTGGAAAAAAGAGATTTGTAAGACCTTGCATCTCTTTCGACTCGGCCTACCCCTTCGGGGATTGCAACCGTGACGTTATGTATGTATGTGTACGCAAGTTTGCTAGACGACCGCAATCTTAGCTGTATCTCAGGTCAGCTATTCTAAACTATACCTTATCTAACTTGATGTTGAGGATAAACTATCGAGTGCTAGCCAACACGCAACCTAGAACCTCATGCTCAATATGGAAATGCCCTTTATTCGCAGCGGACAGTGCGTGCGCGCAGCCGGTCGCGTAACGGTACACGTTACGCTTAAACCGACTAACTGCGCTAATCCGGATGTTAACTCGCGGTCAAAGCCTCATTGTGCGCGGGCGCCACCAAAAGAGATGCAATAAGATAAAAAAAAATAGTCTGAGGCTAAGGAGCTTCAATTCAGATTTAGTCAAAAATAATATTTAGGTAGATTTGATGAAAAATTGTGAAAAATTAATAACAACTGGCTAGCTCATCTCCATAGATGCGATAAACTAGATTAAATCATACACACATACAATTCATCCCGTCTGTAATCACCAATGAGGTCGACCAAAAGGCCTGTCAGGCATTTCTGACATTTAAAATACGTTTCTGAATTAAAGTGACGTTTCTTTTATTTATATTGTGTTAGAACTTCAGCGATGAATTAGTATAGCTTTTGGTATAGCCACAGAACATCCGATGACCACTAGACTGCACCAATTTTCAAAACATTCCCATCCCACGTCACTTTATTTAGCGCTCGCCGTTCGAAGAATGTAAATATTCACGTGCATTCAGTCAGGGCCGCATTGACTTTAAGGCGGACGAAGTACGTCGATTTTCATTGGTAAAGAAGATGAAATCTTCATCATCTTCCTAGCGTTATGTCCCGTGCTTAGACGGGGTCCGCTTAGACCATGATCCAGGATTTAGCGAGTCTGGTAATTTTACATTGAAGCGACTGCCGATCTGACCTTCGTAACCCTAAGATAGGGGAACCAGACATTTTTGGATCAAAGTTGTTTGAATTTGCAGGTTTCATCACGATGTTTTTCCTCACCGTCGAGCTAGTGGTATAAATATGTACATAGATTTGAAAAATCTAGAGGTACATGCCCGGGTTTTAACCCGCACTCCTCGGTTAAGAGGCGCGTGTCCTTACCATTGAGCTACCACCGCTCCAAAGAAGATGAAATCTTATTGTACTATATATATTTTTTATCATTTCTCTCTGCCTACCCCGCTACGGACGTGCCGTGAAGTTTAGTTAGTCATTTTTTTTATTGCAAACGTGGCTACTTCGATAAATAAATAAGATGGTTTGACAATTTCGTTACTACCTAATCACAAAAAACATTTCATCAAATAATCTTACTAATGCTTAAAAAATTGATTTTAGCATTCTTTGATGAAATGGTCGTTGGTCGTTCTTAGAGTTAGGTAGTAACGAAAATATAAAACCATATTTTTGTCCATAGACTTATTCAGGGTTCGACTGTCTAACCGTGTTATGTAAGTCATACGATGTTAGCTTGAGTGTCACTCAAACTTCTTTCTTTAAACCTAACCCTCTAAGTTTGAGATCATTGCTAAAGCTAATTCCGATCCAAGTAATAAGAAATTGAACACTTAAATAACGGGCGCCATTTTTTAATCTCCCTCCATCTAAGAAGTTGTCTCAATCCGGTACTGAGCCTGCTGTGAACAGTCTGGTACATATGGTTTCTGTTTACAGCGCACAGCGCCGTAATTCTAAGTCACGACTAAAATAAAGATTCCAGATCCTCAAATTCAAAGTTTGAATCGGTATGTAGGTAACAAAGCTAAGATTTTAAAAGGGTGTGAATTTTAAGGGGTATTGTATTGTAATGTATGTATTTTAGAAACTTCTGAATTTATACTTAATTTTGTTTCTCTTTGTTTCAGATTACCTGAACAAACCAAAGACAATGTCAAGACGACTATCACCAAACAACCGCGTTAGACGCGTTCTCTTCCCAAGTAACGGTCATGAGGCAGAACATGATAACTTGGATAATAAACAAAGAGAAGAAGCAAAAAGAGAAATGGAAGAAAAATCCAGAAAGTGGCACTACGACTTTGAGAATGATTGCCCCTTGCCAGGGGAAGGTCCCGTCAAATGGCTTACTGTCAGAAACGAGAAACAGATTGGTATTATACAGGATTATGGAGAAACTCATAACAATGCAAGTGCAACATTAGAGGACGAGTATATTAATGATGATGGATTAAATGAATGTGATAAAATTTGTGATGACAATAATCAAGTTTCACACGAAATTTCGGCTAATGTATCAGAAATTAGTAAAATTACTGAAAATAAACGTAGTGAAACAGATAGAAATAAAATCAAAGAAGAGATCACTGAACATACGAACGGGTACAACGCGCATGTCAATGACGAAACTCCAACTAAAAAAAGGATTAAAGTTGAATATGCGAATGACAGTTTTACAAACAAAAGTACCTTGTAGGTAGGTTCATAAAGCGAGAAACATTGCAGTGGCAGCATCTATAGGACTATATATTCTGGTTCAAAGATTTTTTTCAAGTAGATACTAAAATTTTTAGCAGGATTTCCAGGCCCACCGCTGGACGAAAGCGTCATATATCCGAAAAAAACGTAAAATCGCACACATCGCGAGTTTCTGCGTCAAACCACAAGAAATCTTTTGGAGTCTTTGCTAAATGTCCCAAAATCTTTTCTTCCTCCAATATTTGTCTAAAATAGTACTGATTTATTGTAATATTTTGTTATCTGGCTTTGTTGTAATTGCAGTCAACATTTTAACCATTTATAATCCATAGTCAGATTTCACAT
This sequence comes from Glyphodes perspectalis, assembly GCA_951394215.1. NCBI lineage: Eukaryota > Metazoa > Arthropoda > Insecta > Lepidoptera > Crambidae > Glyphodes > Glyphodes perspectalis. Next base: position 4,641,107 of record OX596218.1, read on the forward strand.
TTTACGACCAGAAGTTTTAATTTAGAAAAAATCGATTTACTTACAATAATATAATATGATCAGACTACTTTAAATTTTGTTTGAAATGTATTTTTTTAAATACATTGCTAAGGGGTTTCAAGTACAAATATTGTGTAAATTTATTTGGTCATTCTAACTGTTTTTAATGGCATGTGGCTATATGGATTTAAGCATATTAAAGATACGAGGTTACCTTAATATATTCATACGGCGATCGCTCAACGATCTCTTTGACATCATAAAGTGAGAGAAGTGCCAATTAACAATATTTAATAACATTTTTTTTAGAAAAAGACGGATGTAGTGTGTAATGTGTGCAACACATTATTTTAGTCAATGTTAATTTATTACTAACTCGATTTTAGTTATTTATTAATTTAATTTTTATTTGATTATGTAATTTTTTTTAGAATTGTGATATCATAATTTATTTTGTTCCTTTATATAAGTTTTTTTATTATTCCGTATTCCACATCTTTTTAATTTGGTAACAAAGTGGTAATTGATAGGTTCCTTATCATATGAATCAAATTTACTTCATAATATTAAAATTTTCTGTACATGTCCAATATGGACAGAGAAAATATAAAAAAATTACAGTTTACGTGCTGATTGTGCAATAATTAAATTACTATACAATCTTATTTTTAGTTTATATGAAACCTGAAAATTGTTTTTAGAGGACCGTTAATAGAATCAATTGCAATATTTTTAATACCATGTTGGATTTTGTGCAAATAATACATATTCACAAAACTTAAAATAAGATAAACCCTACTAAAAACAGACACGCGCGTGCGCATCGCTTGTCACGAGGTACAAGTCGGCCGAAGCGAGACACGCGTGCTGAACGGTGACCACACTCGCGTGAGAAAAACAAAGCAACACAAAAACGTTGTAATTTCGTGAGTTTTCAAAATACCATTTAATGTTTTTTTAAACTGATTTAAATGCAAATATTTAACCTGTGTTTCGGTTTTCGTACAAACTAAAATAAAATTAACCTTGTATAGACTTTCAAAAACTACATATTTGTCACTAGTTTCTTGTCATCATAACATCACATTTCAAAACTTCTATGCATGTCTAGATATAGATACAATCACGTCACTTTAAACACTATGTAGCGTAACTTACTTTTGACATTAATTAACACAAACAGAACTGAATGTTTGATCTCTTTCGCATATAATGTAAATAAATGAGAAATTGGACGATTTTGGACACCGATTAAATTGTAAAAAGTATTGTGTATAAAAAATAGCGTTTTAATTAAATATTGTGATAATTTATGCGTGTGAACTTATGTAATGATAAGTAATAACACGTTTACAATTTAAACATAAAAATAATTAACTAATTTGATTAACAAAATGCGTTAAGTCCAATTTTTTACTTTTATTTTTTATGACAACAACATTTACCGTGTTTAACTTTGTTTTTAGATTTTTATATGGAAAGGATGTTATTTTAAAATAGTTCTGTGACTTTTTGTACTCTTGATCATAATTTGTCGTTGTATAAACATGAAATAATTTATTTATTATTATTAAAACCAGATATCATTACACTTTTTTACGGTACATCTACACAAAGTGATAATTAATTTAGATCAAAGCAATGTTTATTATCTACTGAATATTTCTTAGACACCTTATAAATTAACATCGTTTTTTAAACCATGTTTATATAATATGTTTATATAATATTTATATGCAATGCCTGGTAAGTCCAAAATCTATTTTAAAATAGCGTTTTTTTTTTACTTATTTCAAAACCTTCTAGGTATGTTATCTTACAGCTATATCCCAAAGTCCCCGTAGGTTTTGAACACCTCGTTACGTTTAAGTTGTAGATTCTAGGAACTACAGACGTAATTAAATCTATGACGTAGATAGTTTTATATCATGACATATTATTGATTGTATTGAGCCCACGACTGTGACTTACATTTGATATTACACAGACATACAGTCACAGTATTGTACTGTTCGATCGTTATCTCATTTTTCAACACGGTTAATAGGCTAGATGACTAAAAAATTATATTTAGTCCGTCAGTAAGATTATAAAAAAATATTGACCACGTATTTTTTTTATTTATTTGTCAAACAAACATTGACGAAGATACAAAGCATTCAAGTTGTACGTGACGTCACGCTTTCGTAATTTTTTTACAAAATAGTGACGTCGCAAGCCCCACTCCAGTATTTTGATGCTCTTTATAGCTTTGTGATTTTTGTTCATTTCACAAACTGCAAAATATGTGTCTAGTATTTTTGTATTATCTAACTGATGGACTAAATAGAATTATAATTTTTTAATGCAGTCATCATCCCTATTGTGAATTTGTGATTGTACTAAATTATGAAGGCTTCAATTTATATTTTCAATTTAATCCAAAACTTAAAAAAGCAATATGCTTGTTGAGTCTTTCCATTTCTGAGGTATTTTCCTACTACTATTTATTCCAATAAATTAATTCACATCACACCCTCTGGGTTAAATTATTTAGAATGTAATAAATAACTAAATATATTTAATTAATTCTTGTTCGAAATTATGTGAACTTTTATTTGATAGTCTTGAATGGAATGTATGTACTTATTTAAGCACTTTAGTTATATTATGTAAATGAATTGTGTGTGCAATAAGAATGTGTTAGAATTTAAATTAAAATATATAAATTATTCATATAGTCACCAAAATCAGTGTCTAAACACTGTTTTCCCGAAATAATTTATCTACCCCCTGCATGATACATAGTTTTTAAAACAAACTGTGAAAGCAAAATTTATATTAAAGAATGAAAAAATCGTCCCCAAAGCTTTAGGAAGAATTTTTTATGTTTTTATATCCCTTTCTGGTCCATGATCCTCGATTTGGAAAGTCTGGTTATTACTTTAAAGTAAATGCCATATGACCTTCTCCTCCCTCACACATGAGAACCAGACCAATGGATCATGATTACAGATCTATTTATTTAAATCTGCTGGTTTCCTTTATCGCTAAGCTAGTGGTATAAATCCATAATCACATTTTAAAATACTGAGGTACGTGGCCGGGTTTAAATGGATAATATCTTCCAATGTAGACGTGTTTATTTAAATTTAAATTTCGAAAATCGGAAAATATGCATAGTTTTTAATATTTATTAATCAAACTATTCATTTAGATCTAAGACGACCGGTCATGACAAGTATTAAAATTGGACTGTATATAGCAAAAATTAAGCAAAGTTTTACCTATGTATGGAATTAAGTAAAAGTGACGTCTTGTGCAGCACGCTCTTTGTATGGAATGCGCTTTTTCGGCGAACAGTGACGTCACGAGACGTCAAGGTTGCATCATAAGTATTTTTAATGAAACTTGAAAAATAAATGTTGAATGGTTTGATAACACAAAATCTAATTTAAAGTTTATATGAGAAACTCATGTTAAACTGGCAAAATGTAAGAAATAAAAACCCATTATTTGTTGTAATTTCTACGCATATATTTTCTTTTAACTGTTTATATCATTCCCTGTGCAATCATAGCCAATGTACTCTTTAATTTGAATAACCTGTCTGTTATAAAAATAAAAATATTAAAAAAACATGTTTGAACTATTTACCTACATGTTTATACCCCCCTGCTAGCATTCAAGCACTACTCCAATATCCTAGGGCTCCAGGACGTTTTAAGAAGGTAGTAGTAAAACTACCCTATACCACATATTATAAACTAAGTAAGTAAGAAAATAAATAAATAAAAATAAATATCAGACTACACTACATAGGTACATTGATCTGACTCCAAGGTAAGTAGCTTAAGCACTTATGTTACGGATATCGGAAACAACAGTGGTATTACAAATATATACTTAAATATTGGATATTGAATACCTACTTGTGTTTATTCTGTGTCTAGGTACAAGACAACACAAGTATTCATCATACGAATATTTGGGTGGAGATCGAACTCACAACTCTTGGCACATCGGGCAGAGTCACTACCAAATACGCCATCGAGTTTGTCAAAAAAAAAGAATCAGCTCTAATAACAAAAAAATACTAACTTACTAAAGTAAGTAAGTGTTGTATTTATAGATTATTATTTGCCTGAAGTGTATCACTTGTATTCTAGGAAAATATTAGAAATATAGAACAGGCTGGCTAGATCTAAGTTTAGCTATATAGTAATGGCAGTAACACGGAACGGTTTTGTCTGTCTCATCTATAATATTGTTCGTTATGTTCAGGGCTGCCAGAGTTGGATACAAAAGTATGATACTTTATGTAGAAAAGATCGTAATATTGTAAACACAAATAAGAAGAATAGTAATTCTAGGTTGCGAACAAATAAAAAATAAAATAAATATCCGATTATATCACATACATTGATCTGACTCCGAGATAAGTATGTTAAGTATGTTATACACGAATGTTTGTCCTGGGTGGGGATCGAACCCACAACTCTTGGCGCATGGGGCAGGGTCACTACCGAATGCCCCGTCGAGCCAGTCGCTGAAATGTTAATTGTTTTATTATTCAAAATCAATTTTTAAAAGCAGATCAATAAATAAAGAAATATTGACTAAATTTCCACTTTCGCATTGCATATCTGATACAATGCGAAAGTGGAAGAATGTAGGAGCCGCGGAAGGCCCAGACTCACCTACCACGACCAGATTGGTCGTGTATTAAGAGCTTGTATGAAAAGGATCATTAATGTTGAAGAGGCGAGTGAGTTGTGTAAGGATCGTGCCATATGGCGTTCGGTTCTCTCTGCCTACCCCGCTAGGGAAGTGGCGTGAAGTTTTAAGGGCTTTGGGTATTCATCATCTTCCTAGCGGCGTCTCCTACCTATGCCGTCCAATTCAACCAGGAACCCAGATCTGGTTGTAACACTGGAGCGACTGCTATATGACCTTTGACTAACAGATAAACCATAAATCAAAGTTTTTTTCAAGATTTTCCCTCATCAATTGACGAGATTTAGCTTAGGACTTATATTTTAAAAATCCAATGGTAAGTGTTTGTCTTTGAACCAAAAAATATTGCTGATAGCGCATTGCTGAACTACACTGCCCAGGTTTTCCCTATAGGCAACAGTTCTTCAGAAAGAGCTCTTTCTACTGAAAATAATCATACCTTTGTAAGCTTACAATGGCATTTACAAGATTATTTTAGCCATATGAAAATAATGCATGATGAAAGATTAACTAAGCTGGAAAATGTTTTCGCAAGAAGGATGTAGGTAACGCGGATGGCGATTCACCAACCACGGCCAAATTGGTTGTGTGCTACCAGAAAATGATATTAGGAGCAATAATAACCGAAGAACCTGTATGGGGGCAATTATTTAGGACCATGCCATATGACGCTTGGTTCACACTGCCTACCCCGCCAGGGAAACAGCGCGAAGTAAATTAGTAAGAACTAGCTGTGCCAGCGGTGTCACGCGCGTTTATGGTTAATATTATAAAGACTATTTCCGTCATACATGATTTCTATGTAACTTTAACCATTAAGGCTGCACACGCGACGGAAGCTTAAAAAATGGAGTAACTTCTCCCGTTTTCCCAACATTTCCCTTCACTACCCTGCTCCTATTGATTGTAGCGTGATGAAAAGTATACTATAACCTGCCCAGGAGTATGAAGAATAATTGTACCAAGTTTCGTTAAAATCCGTTGAGTAGTTTTTGTTTCTATAAGGAACATACAGACAGACAGACAGACCAAAATTTTACTGATTGCATTTTTAGCATCAGTATTGATCAATAATCACCATAGTTATTTTGAAAATATATTTCATGTACAGAATTGACCTCTCTACAGATTTATTATAAGTATAGAAGATGTGTTGTCTGTACCTGATAGCCCTATACCTGCGCAGGCGCACTGCCGCCCTCTGTTCCGGCCCGCTGCGCCCAACGGTCGCGTACGCACCGCGGCCTTGCTATCAGAATGCATTTACTTTTTTTATTGAATAACTACATGAACTCTGATAGCTTTCCGTCTTGCCATGTTACAGAACTTATGAAGAATGTGGCAAATTGGTTATTTGCCTAGCAAGTTGTAAAGGCGATTAATGGTGTATTGGATAATGAGAGAGAGGAAACTCAATGGTTATCATGAACATAGTTTTATGTCTTGTGCTTAGTCAAGGTCTATGCTAACCAACCGTATGCTAACCAACTACATATACCAACAAAACGAAGTCCATTCCTAAGTACCAGGCCAAGATCCCCGAAAATATAAGCCAAGTCGAGAAGTTGCGAGTTACTTCAACCCACCGACTAGTAAAAAAAGAAGGACTCCGCGCCACTAACTAGACATTGAAGCTCCTCAGGTGCTCCAACTTGACACGCAACTTTCGTCACACATTGACATAATAAGCGCTTCAAATCACAGATATCCGATATCTGGTATCCTTTACGCTTCCACCTCTCTGACCGAGATGCGTGTTACTTAGCAACAATAGGCTAGATGACTAAAAAAAGTCCGTCAGTTAGATTATAGAAAAAATATTGAACACGTATTTATTTTTATTATTTGTCAAACAAACATTGACGAAGATACAATGCATTCAAGTTGCGCGCGACCTCACGCTTTCGTAAAATTTTTACAAAACTTTGATGCTTTTAATCATTGTGATTTTTTGTTAATTTGATAAAGCGAAATATATGTGTCAAGTATTTTTGTATAATATATCTGACTGTCTATATAGAATTATAGTTTTTTAATGCAGTCATCATCCGTATTGATGTTACTTCCTACCTTTCTTTGCCATCTCCTAAATCTCGTTCGGCAGGTCATTGACTCGTCACGGTACTGCCTATGTGTTTATGTGGCTAGGTACAAATCACGGAGTTTATGTACCAGTGAGATAATGCAGCGCGGTTACACTGAGCACGTGCTTTACGTTGAAAATGGCCGTGTGTGGTCGTAATCACATCGTCTACTTTAATTTACTTATTTCTTAATAGAATCGAGGCCCATCTTGGTCTGGGTCTCAAAAAGAACCAACCAACCTGTTTTCTTAGCTTGTTGCAAAAGGCGTTCTAGATGTACTAGGTTGCGATTAGTTACCTTTTACAACATGCTGGGTAAGGAAATTACCAACTACAAGCTTACGGCCAATTTGGGACGAGATGGTAAAAATCATAATAATTTAAAATTGCATTCGTCCACTTGTCCTACAGTACTATTGATATGAATAAAGGTACAATCAGACGTAAAATTTCTTGTGCAGTGCAGTGCAAAAGTCCCATACCGACATGGGACACATTCAATTAATCTAGATCTTCTTGGCTATTACAAGATAAAAAGTGGTTTAGAGAGCTCGTTGCTACTTGGACTTTGCCCTTAGGGGATTGTAGGCATAATAATAAATAATAAATAAATAAATATCAGACTACATCAAATACATTGATCTGACCCGAGGTAAGTGGTTTAAGCACTAGTGTTACGGATATCAGAAACAACAGTGATATTACAAATATATACTTAAATATTGGATATTGACACCCCGACACAGAACAAATACAAGTATTCATCACACAAATATTTGTCCTGGGTGTGGACTCTTGGCGCATAAGGCAGGGTCACTTCCAAATGCGCCATCGAGCTTGTCAATGATAAAATGTATGTAGATATTATGTATGAAAATAATGAAGTGAAATTATTAATCAAGTTAATACTTAGTTTAGTAGTTAATAAGAAGGGACTAAATCAATGAACCGACAAGCCTTGCCACTAGTCTGCTGTTGAAAACTATCATGTTTCATGTGAACTGCCTTGAATACTGCCGGCCGTTAGATAGCAATATTGCATGCTATATCGCCTTAGACTAGTCGTAGGGAGCGTATTCGTTACCAAGTGAGATGTATTACCGATTGTATAAGGTTATAGAGCCACATTAAAGACGCATATCGGTATACCTGGACCGACTCGACTTGGGTAGTTCTACCCAGAAACCCAGCGTTGTAGCAATGAGGGTTTTTTAAACTAAAACATCAGATAGATGGCGTAACTATGACGTACGGTCTTGGCACCCTCCTCATTGGTAAGTTTTCAGAACAAACTGCCATGTTGTCAACAAAGAGCCAATAGTGACAGTGATAAGACCACTAGACTCACTCGTGCCATCTGACGGTATTTGTACTTTTAAAAACCCTCATTCTCAGGCTGCTGTTTATAAGTATTTATGGTAAGTATCAAACAATGCAAGTATTATCTAGATAGATAACATTTATTTATAGTTTCAGCCAATGGTTTACTTATCCGCTAGATGGCATTACTGAGTTATGAGGTCTTGCCTGTAATGATTGGTTCATATTGAAATGGCTCGTTACAGTGTGCAATGGATCTCGATTCTTTCTGAAAACGAACCAATCGTTATGGCGACGACACAGACGGATATTTTATTAAAAAAACTCTCATTGATTTGAGTTAATAATAAGTAAAGTACCCAAAATCAGTCAGTCGAACATTCAAAGCGGATGCCTAAACAATTGGCTTGTCAAAATATGTAATTACACGAATGTCAACAGCGCTGATTGGAAAATTGCCTCTGTCGCCGACGGTCGCATTATACGGAAATTATCGTGTCCAACAATAGACAGTTTGGCGCTCTAACTATGCATTGTTGCTGAGATTATCATGTTACACCGGTGACATGATGCGCCACAAAAAAGTAAATTGAATTTGGTAACACTGACGGCATAATATTGTTCATATCATCATGACAAAGATCTCTGAAGAAGTAGAGGTCGAGAAATAGTATGCTTCTTTAATGACTTTTAGCTAAAATTAAAGAGATCTCCAAAGGAGTAGGAGTAGTTGCTTTAATCAGTTAAAATAATAAATATCACACTACATCACATACATTGATCTGACTCCGAGATAAGTAGCTTTAGCACTTGTGTTACGGATATCAGAAACAACAGTAGTATTATTAATACAAATATATACTTAAATATTGGATATTAACACCCAGACACAGAACAAACACAAGTATTCATCATACGAATATTTGTCCTGGGTGGGGATCGAACCCACAACTCTTGAAGCAGGGACACTACCGACTGCGCCATCGAGCTTGTCGATGAGTTATAGCTAAAACTAAAATTGAGCTGGGTTAGATGGAAAATTAAACAGTAGTGATGTACATAGGTACATAATATGTACATATAGCTGAATAAACCGAGATACAATAAGGTCCTTAAATAATCTTTATACATCTCCTTCGTTCATCATCATCTTCCTAGCGTTATGTCCCGAGCTTAGACGGGGTCCGCTTAGACCATGATCCAGGATTTAGCGAGTCTGGTAATTACATTGAAGCGACTGCCGATCAAACCTTCGTAACCCTAAGATAGGGGAACCAGACAATTTTAGGATCATGGATACATCTCCTTCGGTTACCTTAACTTATCTTGTCACATTCTCAACTATGCCTATTCTTGTATAGAGTCTCCTAGTTTAAGTTTATAGATCGGGTATGACATGTCATGTACTTGGTGGAAAATAAACAATTTTTTATTATTTATTTATTTATCTACATCCAGCTACTTATGCTCAATCCATCTAAGCATTTCTGTTACTTTTACCTTACAATTTCTATATAGCTCATATTTTATGAAGCTAAAAACTAGGGTACCTACATGACCACAAAGGTCATTAGCGGTAATTACGAAGTGTCCAGGTGAACGCACGCCGCGCCGAGGGTCCCAGTCCTGTAATAGGCCGCATCCTCCGCAATCACTGCGCAGGAGTCGCGTTGTGCGGCACACTATGCGACTTTTTAGCAGTCGATTTGAAATTGGGTCGTGGACAAGACTAATATCGGCGGAGGTTTTCGTACATTAGTACTTCGTACTAGTATAAGAAAAGCTTCTGTACTTCATTGCCTAATTTATATTTAAAATTTCTAAGTACTTATACTTACTCGTACATACATACCGTCACGCCTGCAATCCCAGAAGGAATAAGCACAGCCCAAGAAGCAATACGATCATTTCAAACTAAAACCACATTTAGTATGGAAATTGTGAGGCGTAGTATCAAGCGGCAAGCTCGTCGCCTACATAAACACAAACCGATTACTCAATAAAATTCTCCAGACTGAAACACCAGTTCCCTAGTTCCAAACTAAACTTATAAGCTTGTGCTATAAATACTAGTTAAACGGATAGACATACTTAAATACGTTTATAAACATCCATGACTCGAGTACAAATATTCATGTTCAGCACACGAAACATTTGCCCATTCCATTGAGTGATACCAAGGGGACTGACAAATATAATTCTCAAATTCATGTAGTGTGGCGCGCACTTCGTTGCGCAGGGCACGTACGAGATTGGCACCTGTCACCCGAAGCGTCGCGCCGCCCTGCGCGTACGCACCGACCAGATTCAATTGGCTAAACTGGAGCAGGGTTTCGCTTCAGAGCACAAGCTGCGAATATCTGTAGTTATGTTCCTATACTGATCGAGGTATGTTTGTAGACTATTGAAGCAAGTCGAACTCTTGAAGCGACTAAAGCAGACATTCGTAACCAGAAGAAATTTCGGATCATAGTTACACATTACCTTACAAATAAGGGGCCATCCATAAACTACGTCACACGAATTTCATGATTTTTTGATCACCTCCGTCTTCGTCGCAGCTGGTCACATATGTGCAACTCCCCCCTCACTCGTGTGACATCACATGTTTTGCAATTTTACATCTAAAAATTGCTAATTATTATGATATATTAAATTTTGAAATGTGACGTCACGAAACTTAGGACCCTTCCCACCGCTTGTCGCACCATGCCACACCTCGTAGACCGCCTGCCTCCCCCTTTACGTGTGACGTAATTTATGGATCGCCCCTTACATTTAAATGTGCAGTTTTCCTCACGATGCTTTCCCTCGGCGACGCTAAGAATATAAATTTTAATTGATTTTTAAAATGTTAGAGGTACATGGTCGATATTGTAAGTGTTAAGCTAGCATCGCTTTTTCCAAAATCGAGATATAGCTATGACAGGTTTTTCTAAAAAATAAAACATTTCCATAAGAAATCTTACTAAGTTTTTGTTTAATTACAAATCCTATACATGCTGTATAAATAACAGCCCTTAAAGACCCGCAATCTCATTTTCGTGATCCGTGTATAACGCAAATGTGGGATAAAGTGGGCACTAATGGCTTCACGAGAATACTCCGGGCCGTTTTTTGTCCGGGTCTATTCCCGGGGCCGGCAACGTCCCGGTAAATCAATCTTCCCGTGAACACATCACTAGGCCCAACTATCGTCCTTGATACACTCGCCTGCAAAAGTTCTTAAGAATTTTACCAGAATTACTGAGGTATCGTCTCGCTTTGTGAGGGTGATATGATGGATATGTATCCAAACTGCTTATTCATTCTCAAATCAAATCATCTGATCTAGAAAATCTAGAAACGGACTTGTAAATCTATTTTATCATTAGTATGATTATAAAGAGAAAAGATTTGATAGTTTGTATTGAATAGGCTCTGAAACTACTAGACTGATTTGATAAATTATTTCACCAATAGAAAGCTACTTTATTAGGGAGATACATAGGCTATAGCTTATCCCCATATTCCCACAGGAACGGGAACTACGCGAGTGATCCCGCGGGACGCTGATAGTCCTTCTACAAATCTTGAATGCGACATTTTTTTATTGAATCTTGAAACTTATTTTGCGGTCAAATCCAGACGTCTATGTTCAGTCGATATACATGCATTCAAGTTAAGATACTTGACACACACCCCACGTTAGACAGATCGTCATCTAAACAAAGTACTACTTGCCTTATAAAGGTCAACCATCATATAAACATATTAATTAATTATATCTGACGACAGACAAGTGCGATGTTAGCACGGAAGCGCTGACAAACTGACATAAGTGTAATAACATCACTTCCTGGTGAATTAGGTCAAGCACGGGTCGTTAACACTGGACCAGCGTTTGTATAGCTGGGCTGCCGGCTGAGGCGTAATGTATACAATATTATTAACTTTGATGAAAGAAGTTGGGATCAACAATAATAAACTTGAAGTATGTTTCCCAGGAAAATATTTTGTACATTTTTGTAGAGAGCGGTGGTAGCTCAATGGTAAGGACACGCGCCTCTTAACCGAGGAGTGCGGGTTCAAACCCCGGCATGTACCTCTAGATTTTAAAAAATCTATGTACATATTTATACCACTAGCTCGACGGTGAGGGAAAACATCGTGATGAAACCTACAAATTCAAACAACTTTGAATTTGTAACCATGATCCAAAAAAATTGTCTGGTTCCCCTATCTTAGGGTTACGAAGGTCAGATCGGCAGTCGCTTCAATGTTATTACCAGACTCGCTAAATCCTGGATCATGGTCTAAGCGGACCCCGTCTAAGCACGGGACATAACGCTAGGAAGATGTACCCATTAAGAGTTAATATTCCCGAGACAAATAGTTATTGATGAAACAGGTGTGGGTATTTGTGGCACCTTATAAATACTTATGTTATGATCTCAGACTCAACGAAGGCGCTCATTTCAAGGAGCATTTCACGGAGCATAGGTTCAAGATTGGGGATATGGAGTTAAGTCTTTGTCTTCGTAAGTACATCTGCACATTGAAATACCTAGGGATGAATCCACTTTGTTTCACCTACTCAACTGTTTATGAATGTTAAAAGTTATTTTTATTTAATAACCAGACCAAGTTGGACCATGACCTTGGATTCATAGAATCTGATTCCAAGTGGACCTCGACTATGAAAAGGAATACATAGGGTTCTAGACCTACTTTTATTTGTATAGATCCAGGGCCGGACCGTGAATTTAGGGGGCCAGGGGCTAATACTACTTAGGGGCTCATCTAATTACTCAAAAGTATAAGACGTAGACTTGAAATAAATTAATTGAATAGGTTTGATTAATCGCAGAATTTGCAGGGCTGCAAACCGGACAATCTATTTGATTTAGTAAAATTATGGATGTTTTCGCGATATCGTCTATTTTCGACTTGACTTAGCTGGGGGCCCCTTGAATTCACGGGGCCCTGGGCTGAAGCCCAAAAAGCCATATGGCAGAACCAGCCCTGTAGAGAAGAACCCTTGTGAGATGACTATGACCTAAATTTATTTGTAAGTAAGACACTGTGCTTACATCATTAATGTCACATACAACCTTGACACGATTTCATAACGACTGCTAATACGTTTATTTGCTTAATAAACAAGCCAATTTATTGTGATTCAGCTATAAGAAGATCCGACCGTCTCTCGCGTAATGGGAACAAATGATACAAGTTGCGTTTAATATACCAAGTAAACACGAATACACTTTTGTTCTAAAATTATTTTTATGAGACATTGTAATTTTGCTAAGTTTTCAAATAAACGTGACAGTATTTATATAGTGACAGTTGTTAAATTATCTAGACTCACTATAGTAAGTACTATTGAAGTAGTGTGAATTGAGAATCTTTCATTTGGATCGTTGGATTACAAAGGCTAGGTCGTCGCTTCAATCTGCTGGCTGAATCAGGAAACTATATGAAATAGGAACAGGGAACTATTAGGCCTAAACTATATGATCGTTTAAAATGAAATTTCGCACACCTAAAGTTTCGACCTAAAGGGTCGTTCAGTGTTTCGTCCCACAACACTTTTGTGAAATCACGAAAACCGGAGAAAAACATCAGCACCTTTATATCCATAAAAAATATCTCGCCGAATTAATTATAAAATGACTAGGTAATAACCGAATTCCATACAGGCGGAGCCGCGGGCAAATATATTATATAGCTTTAATTGTTTTTTCATATTATTCTGTGACAGAACATACAAGCTATTAAACATACTAGATCATCTGAAATATTTTCTCCCCGAGCGTACCGCGGAGGTGCGAGGTAATCCACGGCGATTGGTCGCGGCCACGCGATCCTGCGCATGCGTCAATCGATTGAAGCATGCCCACGCGCCGGTCACGTATACAACCCTCTTACACTAAACACGAAGGGTAAGTTTCAATCATGGTTGGGATTCTCATTCTCACTCATTTTCTTATCGTTGTCTACTGTAATTAGACGGAGTCTGCTTGGACCGTAATCCTAGAATAAAAAATATTTCCAGTAGATTGTACATATTTTCAGCTTTACTTTAACTAGTAAATTTTTTTTTTGTAGCTTATATAGTTTTAACGAAATATGCAATTCTTGCAATACATTGCGATCGGTATGCGGCCGGCCGGAATCGGTCAACTGGGCTCAACCTCTGAGTACTGAATGAAACCAATAGAGATGGCGTAACTGCGGAATAGTGAAGCCCAATTTTGAGTGAGAAACAAATATGGCGCCTTTGCGTAGTATCATTCCACTTTTACTTATTTACATACTGTAAGTTTCTGAACAATTTTATATTCCACGAGTTCACGACAAATTAAACCTTGGTACCTACCAATCATATTACTTTTATCAGAAAATAATCTCTGATCGGCATTAATAAACTTCGCAATTGTAATGTTAACGGTATCCATCACAATCAGAACCAAAACTGGCCAACCAATTAATTACAAATAACTAACAACGTACTCAAACCGTAAAACACGAAGCTCTAATTACTATTTTATAGCTAGAATTAAAAATAAAAAACAACAAAAATTTTCAGACACTTTCAAACGAGACCATACCTAACTTAAAAATTGGTTGTGTATTTTATCGAATACTGTATTTCTTGCAGAAATTTTAGATAATACGCAATATTAAGAGAAAAGTGTACCTACATTTCTTAAATAGCAGCGCCCCGCGGTTTTACCCGCGTAGTTCCCGTACCCGTGGGAATACGGGGATAAAATATAGCCTATGTTACTCGCTGATAAAATAGCTTTCCATTGATGAAAGAATTATTAAAATCGGTCAAGTAGTTTCAGAGCCTATTCAATACAAACAAACAATCAAATCTCTCCTCTTTATAATGTTAAATAATAATATACTTAGATAAATAATAAAAAATACCGTTAGAACAAGTTCTTATAAAATACGAAATTGAATACTTTAAGAACTGAAAATATGTTACATTGCATTAAATGCGCATTAACTAACTAAATATGGGTCGTAAAACTGAGATGCGCGTACGCAGCGGGGTGTAATCTTTTTTGTGGCTTCTGTCAAAACCACTACTGGACATATTAAACGCATATTTATTTATTTATAAACTCATATATTATCAACGCACGTATTAAATTACTCGTAAGCCCGGATATTAACTTCGGATTTACAGTTTTGTTTCTATATTTAGTGTAGAAAGTAGTATAAATTACGGATTATTTTATATAACAAGTATTGCATGAACATACGAGTATAGCACTTAATACTACATATGTACAGTCACGATCAATAATATGTATACATCGTCGCATTTTCAAAAACTTCTACCACTCCATGCCAATAATGTGAAACAAATGTTTACCTAATTTTGACACAGTTTGATGGTTAGGTGATTTGTAAAAAAGAATATCTACGTATTTCTGGAATGGTAGAAGTTTAGATATTTTTTGAAAATGTGACAATGTATACATATTATTGCTCGTGACTGTAGGCAGCAGTAACATGATCCTACGGGAATCAAAGTAGCCATCATCTGAATTCCTCGGACTGATAAACTAACGGAACTTACAAGCATCATAATCTTTATCTTCCTAGCGTTTTTTTCCCGTGCTTAGCCGGGGTTCGCTTAGACAAGGATCTAAGTTCTAAGAATCTGGTTATTACCTTAAAGCGGCCGCATAACTAAACTTCGTAATCCTTACATAACAGGAACCAGACAAATCGGATTATACACTGTAGCAACGAAATCGAAACTTAAAATCCGATTTTTCCATATTACTTTAGCTACGATATTGCCCACATTCTGTTCGTTGAGTCAAAATTGTATCGGTCTGTCGTTTGTCTGCTAAGAGCGAATGGACGTGTGTCGAATAAAGACATTTGTACTCTATCTAGTGTCCATATTAGTTAATTTCGTGTACACCAATTATCAATTATACTTGGCATATTACAAACTAGATTCTACCTGCGGCTTTGCTCGCGTGGTACATCGATGAAACATAGCCTATGTGTTATTCTAATGTATACGCTATACTATGACAAAGTTTCATTAAAATCCATGCAGTACTTTTTGCGTGAAAGAGACACTTACACCATCCATCCATCCATCCATACAAACTTTCGCGTTTATAATATTACTAAGATATATCCAATATGCTTGATTCGGGGCTTAGAAATTGGAGCGTCTGAAAAATAGGTATGTATGGATCACCGTGAAATTGTAAATACTATTAGCAATGAGTTTCGGTTCACAACTGGCTGACACACACTGACTGGCCCGTTGGTCGAGTGGTCAGAGACCCTGGCCATGAAACCAAGGGTCGCGGGTTCGAATCCCGCTAGGGGCAAATATTTCGTGTGATGAACATGGATATTTGTACTCGAGTCATGGATGTTTATAAACGTATTTAAGTATGGCTATCCGTTCACCTAGTATCCATAGCACAAGCTTATAAGCTTATCTTGGGACTAAGGAATTGGTGCGTCAGTCTGAAGAATTATATTATTTATTTATTTATTATTTTTTATTACAACCTGTCGACATTTTGCAATCCTGCGATATAGATTACAATCTAACAGTATTTAAAATTTTACGATGATATATGCACCAATAGCATCTCAGTGTAAAGACTATTTATTAGATCGCCATGTAGGGAAATGATACCGTATATGAATGAAGTACCTATGTATGAATGAACCACTGGTTTCGCTTGTTCAACCGCAGCAATAAGTGCATACCATTTTCCAGTTCGGAGAGCAGGGTAACCTGGAAAATTGCAGGCACGTAAGCCTGAATTACTGGGCACTTGTCTTTGCTTAGACAATGCCGATGCAATATCACCTAAGTATACTAGACTCGTTAAGATTACTCGATTTGGATAAAGATTTAGAAGGTTGAAAAGTTATTTTAATCAAAAAATAAAAAGTATTTTCAAAAGGTTTTTATATTTTTTAGATCAAATCAATTTCGGAAATTAGGAAATTGAAATTAGACCATTTCAGGCTGTAGGATGTCAGTAAGTAGATATTTGCTGTGTATATTTAATAAAAGTATAATTATCGCCCATACCAATGTGCCCATATCCCGGTCTTTGCTTAGCAGTGACACAAATGAAATGAAATGTGTTCGAGCTACTACTGATTATGTAGTACTCGTATTTTACCAACAGATGGCGTTGGGTGTAGATTGCCACGCGGTGGCATTTCGTTTTACCGAGCACATATATACCCAACGCCATAGAGTTCAAATTAGACCATAAGAGACCATTCAATACAATAAGTAGATCATTAAATTTAGTTCACTAGAAGTTCGGTGTTTCATTCAATCTTCCTGTGACGGTGCTGGGTCCTAGTCTATACAAAATTTGGTCCTTCGAGCCGGATACTGGGGATTTTTTGTGAAGTGCGCGCTTAAAGGGCAGTGGATCGCTGTCAAGAAGCGCTAGTTCGGCAGGAGTCGTGTGCCGATCAGAGCAGCACACGCCCTGGTGGATCCAGCAGAGCGGCCCTAGTGCTCCGCCCCCGTTCAGTGAAGACCAGCAGCCAGTAGCAGCTCATGGTGGTGAGCCTCTGCCGCAGTTCAGCCGACCTTCTAGTGAAGAGTTCAAGACACACCTACGTAGTGCTTATGTGTGAGTGAAGTGCAATAGTGAGTACAATTTTCAACCTTATTAACAAGACAATTTAGACTTTGAATTATTTTCATCAAAATTGGGACTTAGTAATATTTTAGATTAATTTGTATATTGTAGTTAGGGCTTAGAATAATTTGTGAAAAAACGACGGAACGGGGAACCTATGCCCGATTTCAGTCAGAGTCTAAAAGACTTAGCCGATTTTTTGTAAATATTAACTTAGAATAATTTTAGTTTGTAATTTTTATTTGAAATGGAAGGACTTTTAAATGGTCAAAGAGATCTCTCACAGAGAATTACTAAGGCGTATAACAACTTTAAAAAATCGCCCAAAGATCGAATTACTGAGTCTTATGTAGAAACCAGACTAGATAATCTGGAACAGTTATGGGTTGAGTTCATGACTAATCATCACAAATTAGTCAAAGAGTTTGATTGGAAAGAATCACAGGAGTCCTTTTATTTCAAAGAAGATGTTTTTGATGTAATCGAAGAAAGGTATGTTGACTTTAAATGTGTACTAAAGCAACATTTAAAATCATTTAGTTCTAGGACTCAAAGTGATGGTGACAATAATGCAGAACTTAGGAAAGGTCATTGTATCCCGTCTTCGTCGGTTCAGTTACCTAAAATTACTATTCCAACATTTTCTGGTGTGTATACAGAGTGGGTTAGTTTTCGTGATATGTTTGTGTCACTTATACATTCGAACCCAACTCTTGACAATGTCCAAAAGCTGCATTACCTAAAGAGTCATCTTCAAGGTGAAGCAGAACAGTTAGTACGCTTCATTCCTATAACGAGTTCAAATTACGATCAGTGTTGGAATAAATTAGAAGACCGGTACAATAATAAAAAATATTTGTCTAATTGTATTTTTAAGAAATTATTTACACAGAAGCGCATGTTTGTAGAGTCACCATTAGGATTAAAAGAACTTTTAGATACCACTTTAGATTGTATAAATGCTTTACAAAATTTAGAAATAGATGTGAGCACTTGGGATCCTATCGTTATATACATCATCGCGTATAAGCTCGACCCAGAAACTCGTAAACAATGGGAATTGAACATTTCGAGCGATAGTGAGACCGAACTGCCTACACTTCATCAGTTCAGGAGTTTTATCGAGAGTAGGTTTAGGGCGTTAGAATGCGTGGAGTCAAAGAAGGTACCAGTACAAAACAACGCGCCGCGTCCAAAGATGATGTTGACACCGCGTAATTTCAGTTCACCTTCTTTAAAATGTGAATATTGCTCCGACATACATAAGTTATGTTTCTGTAGAAAATTCATTACGTTAGATGTAGAACAAAGACGTCAGTTTGCAACAAACAACAAGATTTGTTTTAACTGTCTGGGTGGAAATCATACAACTTTACAATGTCAAAAGACCACCAGCTGCCATATCTGTAAAAGGAGACATCACACCCTTTTACATACAAACAGTGCGAGCTCTAATAATTTAGAAACCAGTAGGTCGAGTGTTAAACCGAATAATACTTCCGCTGATAGAAACAGCATAGGTACCAATAATGATCCGATAGTTGCATGTCATTCAACTAAGGAAGCCAGTAATAGTGAACAAGTTCTACTACCCACAGCATTAGTCAAAGTTCAGTCTGTGACTAGAGACTATCAAGTAGTTCGAGCTTTCGTAGATCAGGGTTCTCAGGCCTCCTTCGTAACGGAAGGGACAGTACAGTTCTTGCGGTTAAAGAAGATACCTATAAGGGAAACAGTATTAGGTATTGGTAACAATAAAACAATCAGTTCAAAGTCTATAGTTTATTTAAATTTACAATCAATAGTTCATCCTAGTTTTAAGATAGTTGTTAAGGCCTACGTTTTGAAAAATATTACATCATACTTACCAGAAAGACAGTTCAAGAACATTGATTGGGTAAAATTAGAACAGCTCCAATTAGCAGACCCACAGTTCAATCAACCCAGCAAGATAGATGTCTTACTAGGGGCTGATATATACAGTATGATATTAAAGGATGGTGTAAAAAGGGATGCGACTGGGTCTCTTGTAGCTCAATCCACAAGTTTGGGCTGCATCCTCTCCGGCGTAGTCAATCCTGAAAACAAACAGAATATTAGTAAAAGATCACACATGGTTACAGCAATGCATGCACAGGTCAGTGAGAACAATATAATTAAGCAGTTTAGGGATATTAAGGTACTATCACGTAATAATAAGAAAATACTTACCGTCAAAGAGCAGAGGTGTAAAGACATTTTTGCGGATACAACAAGCAGGTCAGTAGATGGTCGATATGTTGCCATGTTCCATATCGTAATAAGAAACCACTAGGCATAGATGGTAGTAAAAGCATAGTGCGAACGGAAAAATCGAGATATGCAAGCAAGAGGACGAAAAAGAAGCTGAGGAGTGCAAGAAATTCAACTGTACAAAATGGTTTGTACTTACCTGGTCTCTGTCCAACGAGGTCTACAGTTGCTCTGTGAAACTGCCTCCGAAGTCTGGACCTGTAACTAAAGGTTAAAAGGTTCTAGAAAGAGTACATACAACTCAAATAGGTTGTATAAGATCAAGACCAAGTTAGTTAGAACTTTGTACTTACCTTGATTAGGTGGATATAATCAGGGTGGGCGGCAGATAGCAGCAATCAGCTCTTTCAGATAAATTCTAAGTTTGTTCAAATTTCAGATCAAAGACAGTTGTCATTGCTGACACTGTCTTCAGGGCGCTTCTTGATAGGTAGGTCATCCATAGGTACGTGATGCTGATTATCAAAACTCCTCGGTAGATCTATTGGATCGATGGCAATTAGTACAAATAGGAAAGGTAGTCTTATTAAAAGACAGAAACTTACCTTTTACGCACTAGCTCCTTGGCACATATAGGTTTAAGTAACATTACCCGAGTGGTCACATTATTATTGAGAAGTCTGTAGTAAAAGGGCCTACCTTGAAATTGTTTATATTGTTTTTATTGATGTGTTAAGTTTTTACGTTTATTTTAAGAGTTGTCATTTGATGTTTTATTTTATTATTGTTATTATTTAAGTTAGTTTAAGTGCTTTTAAGATCTACATAGTTCGTAAATATTTTGTTAATACCTCTCAACAAGGAGTTCGTTTAGTTAATTTTGTTTAATTTTATTTTATGTTTGTCAGTTCAAATTAAGGACGCGTCTTCAGTATCGTCCTTGGTGGGCGGTATGTTCGAGCTACTACTGATTATGTAGTACTCGTATTTTACCAACAGATGGCGTTGGGTGTAGATTGCCACGCGGTGGCATTTCGTTTTACCGAGCACATATATACCCAACGCCATAGAGTTCAAATTAGACCATAAGAGACCATTCAATACAATAAGTAGATCATTAAATTTAGTTCACTAGAAGTTCGGTGTTTCATTCAATCTTCCTGTGACGGTGCTGGGTCCTAGTCTATACAAAATGAAATGAAATTATCTTTATTTACGTAGGCTCAAATAAGCACTTATAAATCGTCAGTACATACAAATGAAAATGAAAATTTACCACCGGATTCGGAAAGTAGCTTCTACCGAGAAGAACCGGCAAGAAACTCGATAGTTACTCTTTTCATCGCCAAATTTACAATAAGTATCAATAACAATTATCATATTCTTAAGCTACTATGCTATACAAATCTAAAAAAAGGTAAATATGTATAATAGCAATTACAATTATTTGTCACTTAAAAAATCTTCTATACTATAATAAGCCTTTCTCATAAGATGATCTTTAATGTGTAATTTAAATCTATGCATAGGCAGTTCAATTATATTGCCTGGTAGTTTGTTAAATAATTTTATACTTAACCCCCTAAATGAACTACTAGTCTTGTGGCTTCAAATAAATATACCTACACCAACATGTATATTTTATTAAGTTCATTTTATTTATGTACCTACCACAGCCATCTAACTAAAAGAGCCAGCTAATTTGACGCCTAGACCGTTCTTAAAACGCCGGTATCCCATTTCATGCCTAGGCTAATAGTTAAATTGGATATCACTTTATTTATACGAACTTTATTGGATGTCCCATGCTGGTCGGGGACTAAAAAAAGAATGTGCCAACTGTCTCTTTCCTAGCATGTCGTAAAAGGCGACTAATGGTATATGGGATTTCGGGTATGTGATTGTGTAGGCAACGAGCTAGCCACTTGTCACTACTTTTTCACAATTTTCCATCTAACCCAGCCCATTGTTCCATATTGGTCCCGGTTTTAAGAAGAGTGTGCCAACTGTGGTTCTTGCCTAGCATGTCGTAAAAAACGATTAATGGTATATCGGGTTTTGGGTATGTGATTGTGTAGGCGACAAGCTAGCCACATGTCACTACTTTTTTACAATTTGCCATCTAACCCAGCCCAGTTTTGTTTTTGGCTGAATGTGGTAATAGGAACCTGCTGCCCCTTTGACTCTGCCTACCCCTTCGGGGATTATGGGCGTGATGTTGTGTGTGTATGTGGATATCACTTTATTAAGATGATTGCAACATATGCACAATTATTGTTGTTGATGTGCTTAACTAAAACTAAATTTTCTAATTTCAATATATTAATAAATTTTATGGTGCCTTCAGGCCCATAGCCAGCATGGAGGGTCATTAATAGGCTGTTACTCTACCAACTCATAATATAATTGGAACATGTATTACAGCAACTAACTAACGAGTTTTTCATGTAAATTTATTTCGAAATGTTAATGTTATCTTAACGTGCAGTACTTACTGCGATATAAGACGTTAACGTTTAGTAACCGAATATGGTTTACATAGTATTATGTAGATACTGTACTGTGTTGCTAACGTAGTTAAGATACCACTGGGAATGGTATATAATAATTTCTTAAATGCGGATCGTTAAATAAGAACGTTTCAAACTGAACGATTGAGATTTTCTGCTCAGAAACCAGCCGGAATCTCAGACATAAACAAACAACCTGTAGTGGCAAGTGCGATAGCCATCTGGGTTTGGTATTAATCAGGTATTTAATATAATGAAGAGGCGAGTGAGGTGTGTAAGGATCGTGCCATATGGCGTTCGGTTTGTAGGGAAGTGGCGTGAAGTTTAGCTAATTAGTTAATGTAATGAAACGTAGGCAATCAACGGTAAAATGGTGTAATTATTATTAAAAAAGGTGTAATTTACCTTGAACAGTTAAGAGATCAGATAGATGTAAATTTTACTATGAGATCAAAAGAAGACGAAAATAGAACGTAAGAAATTAAAACAAAAAACGTATAAGATTTTTAAGCGACGGAGGTTATCATCCTCGACACGTACCTTTCTTGAAATACATATAAACATACATTATGTAAAGAGCACACAAATATTATATACCTACTATAAAAGTGGAAACTTAGAAGAACAAGTCACATTAGCCTACGCCAAATGTTTTTTGAACACTACAAGACCTTATTTGACTGGTAAGGTTACAAAAGATCATTTTTACTACAGGAAAATTTGTAAATCCTGTAGAGCGTATCTCAACGCTTATCATAAAGATATCCAAAGGTATCGTAACACGCAAGATTAATAAAAATTTTACCCATTTTTTTCAATAAACTGCGTATAGCTATTTCATCAATGGCAACACCATCTCAAACATACGGCGTTGGTTCAGTAACCGCTATAACGACGTTATAATGTCGCCATTCACAGCTTCTCTGAAGTCAACGTATCTTGGACACGTGTAAAAAATCACGATTCCGTTGATAACAGTATGCGGAATACTTTGAATAGATTTATAGCTTCGTACGGAGGCTCGTCACGAGTCCAAGTGGCGAATTGTTCTTTGTCCTTCTTGTTGTACGTCATAAGTAACCCATAAACGTCTTTGTATTGGGTGGAAGTTAAAACTCCTTGCGAGATTTGTTCATCCCAATATTTAGAATTATTGTATCTTTACTGACATTTACGGTACGCAAGTAGGGGCAAGTGGGGCAGCAGGAAAGCCCCTGGAACTCGTGTGCCAAGATGCCTGGTCTATTTACTATAAAGAAATTTTAATAATATTGTAGGGCCCCCACCTGAACCAAAAGATATTAATATTGCCCCCCAAAAGATATTAAAAGCTGCGTATGTCCATGCTGATATTACTACATCAACTTTACAAAATGAAATCTGGTAAAACCTGCGGATGCAAAATAGAGTAATTACGGTTTTTGAAAATAAAACATCACTAGATAGCACTACCCAGGCGCGCGGTTTTGTCACTGTATTAATTGGCTCTTTTTTGAATAACCCTTTAAATATAAAATTATTGTCAAATCTGAAAATAAACCAATGTTTGTAGTGACTGGACCTAAGGAATAGTCACGACATCTGGTGAATGTTTAAATAACAATTCCATATGTTATCTTGGAAAAAACTGTGTAATACACAATACGTAGAAATTGTTACCCATCAAAACAACGTAGGTACTCATTTGACATACAATAACATATTGTTAGAATTCTAGAAGATGCAATGGATTCATAAAGTACACAAACGCAGTGATAAGGTGATGCACTCCGCATGTTATCTACAACCATTTAGCTAATCGTTTTACTGCGAACGAAGGACGTACCCGCTTATTAAATTTACATAATTAGTAAGTTAAATTAATCCGTATTTCCTGTGCTGTTTTAGTCTTCTGTGTTCATACAATTAGAACTGCCGACAATATTATGTAGTAGACTCCACCAATCTTTACATTTTATTGAACTGTCAAAACGTAATACTTCTGTAAATACGTTTTGTACGACATTAGTGTGATATGACGTCACGATAACGTGCTTTACTTTGCGTGAATGGTCAATTGATTGATTTTAAAACAATTGAATATCGAATTTGAAATAAAATAAAAAAGAAACAAATTAAAAGACCGGTTATAATAAGTCTTTCATTAGTAAATTTTCTATGTATCGGCAAAAAAGTATTTTTTATTTTATTTTAAATGGTGCCATGTAATTGTGTTTGGCGCCTAAATCTTAACTTCCAAACTACATGTTATAATCTGTTCTGATTTGAACCATGCCCTTGCATCAATTGAAAAAAAATAAGACAATAACACAACACAAGCGTGTAACCACATTAATTTAAGTACCATAGCATACCATAATATTTTATTTTAATTACACCACATTCAGAATTAGCGTTCCTTTTACCAGGCACATAGCAGCCCTATTGTTCAATTATATGTTTTAAAAACTATACATTAGTTGTCTGTACTATTATTATAAAGAGAAAAGATTTGCATTTTTGTAACGAGTAAACCTTAGATAAATCAAATAGGAGTAAACGCAAAAACTACTGAAGGGTTCTGGATAAAATTGGACACAGACATTAACGGATTTTGTAATAACACTTATGCTATGTTTTATCGATGCGTGAGCGATACCGCGGGCAGAAACTAGTCCGCCACGTTGTACTCCAGTTATAGCCAGCTAAAACGGCGTGTGAAGTACTACATCTTGTTATTTTATCTACAACAGATCCAGAATCGGTATTCTCTCACCACGTAAACGGAAACGCGTAAATCTGTGGTGAGCAGGTGTCCGTTTTTGTAGTCGGGCTCGAAAATGTGTTCCCGATCAATCATCAGGGACGCGGCGGATGGTGTTCGTTCCAAAAGGAGTTATTAACGGTTTCTCAGTGAAAGATAGATTTGGTAACCGTTAGTAACTGTTAAATTTTTATTTGGACAGTCTTCCTCATTTTTACGCGAGTTTGGTGAATGTATTTCGTGTCCGTCCAAGTGAAAAGTTTGTTGACTTATTTCGAGTAAATGAGAAATGATTTAAACCTAGTCTTAATATTAAGACGTTACAAACGACTGTAAAATGTTAAGCCACCATTATTTCATTAGGAATCATAGTGACAATATTTTAAATTTATAATCAGTAATAAAAAAATATTGTTTTATTTACTAAGATTTACTGTAACCCCCTTTTTGTAAATGAAAACCACTGAATTTTTTTTTCAATAAAGTTGAACTATTTACTTTTATCAAATTAATGTATTTGTTGTCTAATAAATATTTAACAAGCTCGATGGCGCCATCCTATGTCCTAGGCGCCAAGATAATACTTGTGTCTGTCTGTATCTTAATCCTACTAATATTATAAATGCGAAAGTTTGTATTTATGGTTGGATGCTTGTTACTCTTTCACGCTAAAACTACTGAATGGATTTTAATGAAACTTTAGAATAATATAGCTCATACACTCGAATAACATATAGGCTATGTTTCATCGTACTTATCTAATATGAGCGACCCGGCAAGGCTTCGAACGATAAGCACAAAACAATATGAAACTATGTACATACATTATATAAACCTTCCTCTTGAATCACTATCTATTGGTGAAAACCGCATTAATATCCCTTGTGTAGTTTAAAAGATCTAAGCGAACCGACAGAACCGGCGACTTTGTTTTATACTATGTATAGATTTAAGTTTTTATCTGTGATACTTCTGTTAAATCTGATATCTGTAACACAAGTGTTTAAGCTACTTAGCTCGGAATCAGATCAACCAACGTGCAGTTGAATAATATTATTCATCATCTACCTAGCGTTATGTCCCGTGCTTAGACGGGGTCCGTTTAGACCATGATCCAGGATTTAATTACATCGAAGCGACTGCCGATCTGACCTTCGTAACCCTAAGATAGGGGAACCAGACCATTTTTAGAACATGGTTACAAATGCAAAGTAGTTGAATAATATTATTGTTTTACATATTTATTTTGTCTTGTGGTCTCAGCGCGACTATTAGCTCCGTCAGCGTTTACCGGTATTAAAAATATTACATTCTTAAACGAATACAATATTTGACTGGCTCGATGGTGCATTCGGTAGTGTAGTGACCCTGTCTCATATGTCAAGAGTTGTGATTCGATCCCCACCCAGGACAACCATTAGCGTGATGAATACTTGTGTTTATTCTGTGTCTTGGTGTTAATATCCAATATTTTAAGTATATATTTGTAATACCACTGTTCATTCTGATATCCGTAACACAAGTACTTAAGCTTAGTGTTGCCGAAAAACCGATAGTGAAATTTAGCGTTTCACTATCGGTTTTTCGGCATCATCTAGACAATCGATAGGACAATCGATAGTATCGACGTCTCTGTTAGTGCCGTACTATCGGTAAACAGCAATACTATCGATAGTTTCGATCGCTGCCATCAATGAACTATCGATACTATCGATAGTATTACATACATACATAATGTCACGCCTTTTTCCCATGGGGGTAGGCAGAGATCTCGTACTTCCGTTTGCTACGATCCTGACATACACCTTTCGCTTCTTCTATCATGTAGACTATCGATAGTATCGATAGTTTTTGTACTATCTATAGTCTATTGGATATTGTAGAGGAATACTATCGATAGTATTGATATTATCGATAGTAGCAGTTTGGCAGCGATTGAAACTATCGATGCTATCGATAGTAAGTATTGCGGTTCACCGATAGTATTACAGTATCGACAGATTATCGATACTATCGATTTTCTTCAACTATTGATAGGTTATCGCTACAAAATCGATATTTGCCTATCGAGCAGCAACGCTACTTAAGCCGCTTACCTCAAGAGTCAGATCTATGTATGTGATGTCGCTGAATATTTGGATATATATTCAAGTAGGTACATGAACAACACATGTGATCGCACGTGACTATATCCACGGTCAAAGGGGCAAGCAACCTGTCACTATTTAAACTACCTAATTGCTATACAAATAAAAGTGCACTGTCAGAGATGCATTCAGTAAACATTATCATTTCATTAAACAATTTATCATTTCGCGTATTTGAACAGGGCCACTATCAAATGAGTGCGGGTGATGTCAAGATAAGATACGACATATACTAAATAATAACTCGTGCGATAGATAGAGTGCACTTATTGTGATACTTATGACGATATATTCCCCTGGTTTTTGTAGAAACTTAATGCACTATGTCAGTAATACATATTCAGGGCTGTATTTAAACTATAGGAGGCCCTGGACACATAATGGAATTATTATTATGTTTTTAAGTAATAAATATCGGTGATCCATTAGTAATTGGAACTAAGGGGCCTCTAGAGCAAGGGGCCTTGGGCACGTACATACTGAATAAATAATCAGCTGAAAGACATCCACTGCTGGACATAGGCCTCCCTCAAAAATCGCCAAAACCTGGTCCTGCACTGCTTGGCTCGCCGTCGCCAACCAGCCTGCCAAGCGACGTGGCTACTTTGGCAATTCCCCCAAAAAATGACCTACTCAAGAAATAAATAATAAATAAACGGTGCAATGGGTTTGTGATTCTGTAGGCGACAAGTTACCCGCTTGTCACTGCTTTTCACAGTTTTCCATCTAACTAAACTCAATGTTTGACAAAATGTTTAAGAAGCAAAGTCAAAGTCAAAGTCAAAATATTCTTTATTTATATAGGTTTCAAAGAAACACTTATAAATCGTCAAAAACAGTTCAAAGTGATATAATACCACCTGTTCGGAATGTTGCATCTACCGAGAAGAATCCGGCAAGAAACTCGGTAGTTACTTTTTTCAAGAACAGTATTAACAAAGTTATAAGAATCATATTTAACTTTGAACCATGTTTCAAAGTGTGCCTGGTGTGAAATAAGATAATAAAAATTTAAAATTACTAAGAAAAAATAAAAATATGACCCGACCAGAGCAGACCAGTCCCCAAAGGTGGCACCTGTTCCCAAGCATGACGTATGTGTCAGCCATCGCTTCACTTATATTCGATATAACGACCCGCCACATAGCGCCACCACCCCAGCGACATTTTAGTGAGCATGACTACTCGGGTTGGTCAGAGAAAAATAGAAAAATTAAAATAATAATAACAAGCCAACTAAAGAACACAGCTCAAAGCTTCTTAGGCAATGTCATATAATAAAAATTCAGAGAATTATTACATAAAATTGTGATGTCATGATTAATTTCATAAAATAGGCGAATTTAATTTATACATAGATAGTTAAAACTATTATTAGTGACTAATTAATCACTCGTAGACCATCGGTTTTTGTCATTCAAGAAATCTTCAACTTTGTAATAACCTTTATACATAAGATTTTTTTTTATGTATATCTTAAACTTGTGCATAGGTCGGTTTATAACCTCTTGTGGCAGCAGATTGAACATTTTTATACTTTGACCAACAAAAGAATTACTAACCCTACTTAGCCTGAGATTTGGGATAGCTAGCTTATGCTTGTTTCTAGTATTAATGCTATGACTATCCGATTTTTTGGGAAGACAATGCATGTTTTTATACACATACATTAAACAATCGAGAATGTATTTGGGGGTCATGTGCCAAGGGCGTGCTCGTCGCGACTCCTGCCAGTCCGATCTCTCGGATTGCAACCTTGGACCGATCTAATTCCGCAGAGCGGGGTAGGGCGTTCCCCCGATGCGACGCGCACCGACGAGCCCTCGTCGGTGCGAAAAGTGGCGAGTGCGGCGAAGGGGGCCGCCACCCTTCACGCCACGCCGGACACTGCGGAACGAGGAGAACAGAGTGCCGTATAGGCACGTGGAATGTAAGAGGTGGAATGAAAGATAAGATGTATGAGATGATTGACGTAATGAATGAGAGACGCCTGGATGTTCTGTGCTTGACAGAGACTAAGCGGAAGGGCAGCGATGCAGATGAGCTTCCCGGTGGTATGATGGCTCTGTGGTCTGGTGTGGAACAGAATTGTCATGCCAGCGGTGGAGTTGGAGTAGTGCTTTCCTCTCGTTTAGTCTCTGGTGTGAAAGACTATGGATTAGTTGGCCCGAGACTCCTCTGGGTTCGTATTAAACTGGGTATTACGCGAGTCTTTCTGGTTGCAGGCTATGCGCCAGTAAGCTCAGCCAGTCCCCAAGAACTAGAGGAGTTCTGGGAGTCTGTTAGAGAAATTCTGGACCTGACTGAAGGAAATGAGAGGATAATTATTTGTGGAGATTTGAATGGTTGGGTTGGCACCAAGCGATCTGACTATGAAGCAGTCCTTGGCCCATATGGAGACAAGAGAGTGAATGATGCTGGTAAGCAAATCTTGGAAGTATGTTTGGAACGGAACCTCCTTGTGGCAAACACTATTTTCCGTCATAAGGATATTCACACGTATACTTGGAGACGGAATGACCAAAAAAGTGTGATTGATTTGATTTTAGTCGATAGCCGCCTCCGCAATAGTATATTGGATACAAGAGCCTACAGAGGCCCTACTCTTGAAACAGACCACTACGTGGTAGTATGCCGGTTTGCTGGGCTTTTCAAGAAGTGGAGGCACTGGCGAGTGCGTACTCCATGCGGAGGCACTGAAAGGATAAGGAATTAAAAACTGGAAGATGAAAGTGTAAGGAGTGTGTATGTAGGCTTAGTCAATGAAAGACTTGCGAATGCGAGTCTTTCTGGCTTAGATGTTGATGATTGCTGGAACATTTTGAAAGAGAGCATGGTGGACAGTGCAAAAGAGGCATGTGGATGCGCAAAGAGACGTAGAACAATGAAAGGTGACGCATGGTGGGATGAGGAGGTCAAAGCCTCCGTAGCGAGAAAGAAGAAGGCCTGGCTTGATTATGTCTCATCTTTGCAAATGGATGAAAGTATGCTTGAGATGAAGAAAGAAATATACCGTTATTGCAAGAGTGAAACCAAAGCTTTAGTGAAAGAGAAGCGTGAAAGAG
This sequence comes from Glyphodes perspectalis, assembly GCA_951394215.1. Lineage (NCBI taxonomy): Eukaryota > Metazoa > Arthropoda > Insecta > Lepidoptera > Crambidae > Glyphodes > Glyphodes perspectalis. The sequence continues at coordinate 4,671,577 of OX596218.1, forward strand.
TAGCTATGAATGAAGAAAGGAGACTGACGAATAGTTTCGGGGCTAATTCCAAGCTCTTTTGGAGGGAGGTTAAGAGGTCTCGGGGATATTCGTCGGCATCCGGAATGAGTAAGATTAAATCTAAAGCTGGTGACATTCTTGCAAACCCGAACGAGGTGTTAGAACGGTGGAGTGAATATTTTGGAGAAATGTATGAGTATGTCTCTGATGTTGGCACTGAGAGTGAGGCTATGTCTGATTCTGTGGTGCCAGCGTCTGATGAAGACATCACTATGAATGAGATTGAATGGTCGATACGAAGTCTGAAAAGTGGAAAGGCCGCGGGAATAGACAAGGTATCTGCGGAGATGATCAAGCTAGGTGGCGCTAGCGTCCAGGACGCTTTCTGGTTCTTGTGCAATCTATGCTGGAGAAACGGAAAGGTCCCAATGGACTGGAGACGGGCAGTTATCGTGCCTCTGTACAAGGGTGCTGGGTCACGTATGGACTGTGCCAGCCATAGAGCCATCAGTTTGATCAGCTTAGCAGCAAAGGTGTATGGCAAGATTATTGAGAGGAGAATGAGGGTGAAATCTGATGGAATGTTGTGGGAGGCACAGGGAGGTTTACGGAATGGTAGAGGATGCACGGATCAAGTTTTCTCTCTTCGCAACATCGTGAAGAAGCATCTGGCCAAAAGTCAGAGGGTTTTTTGCGGTTTTGTGGATATGGAGAAGGCCTTTGACAGGGTTGTACGAAAGGACCTTTGGGACATATTGCCGATGGAGGGATTGATGGAGCATTGCTTCGTGCTGCGCAGTCCACCTATGTGGGATGTACGGCATGCGTGCAAGTGGAGGGCAGCCTGTCACCCTGGTTTGACGTCAATATTGGTGTCAGACAAGGATGCGTGCTGTCTGCTCTGCTGTTTATCCTATATCTCGACCATTGTCTCCAGAGGATTAGATCTATGAATGTTGGAGTGCGTATGGGTGACCTGGTTGTGAACTGCCTGCTTTACGCGGACGATGCCGTACTTCTAGCAGAGTCGGCATCGGATCTGCAGCAACTAGTCACAACATTGAAAGATGATTGCAAGGAGAGAGGCTTACATTTGAATGCGAAGAAAACAAAGATTATGGTGTTTGAAAGAGATGAAACCAGAACGGATACAAGGATAACGGTTGACGATGTAGTGCTGGAACAGGTGAATGAAATTGTATATCTAGGATCTGCATTTAGTAGAGATAGAAGGTACTCCGCTGATATAGAAATAAGAGTGAATGCAGGGAATAGGGTGAATGGAGCGTTAGGAAAACTTTTAGGCAGCAAAATCTTAAGCCAGAAGGCCCAGCTCGCCATACACAATGCGGTGCTGATTCCTACGCTAACATATGGAAGCGAGAGTTGGGTATGGCAGAAAGAGCATGAAAGTAGAATAAACGCGGTCGAGATGCGTGCGCTGCGGAAAATCTGCGGTGTATCGCTCACAGACTGCGTTCGGAATGATGATGTAAGAAAGAGAGTTGGTCTGAAGGACAGCGTCGGAGTCAAGGTAAGAAGAGGCATGCTCCGGTGGTTCGGACATGTGGAAAGAATGGATGACGAAAGATTGACTAAACAGATATACAATGCGAATTTGGAAGGATGTAGGAGCCGCGGAAGGCCCAGGCTCACCTACCACGACCAGATTGGTCGTGTATTAAAAGAAGGTGATGTTAGGAGTCATAAAAATCGTAGAGCTTGTATGAAAAGGATTATGAATGTTGAAGAGGCGAGTGAGGTGTGTAAGGATCGTGCCATATGGCGTTCGGTTCTCTCTGCCTACCCCGCTAGGGAAGTGGCGTGAAGTTTAGTTAGTTAGTTAGTTAGAGAATGTATTGGGACGCCACAGTGAGAATGTTGATTTTCTGAAATAACTCTTTTAGGGAGTCGCGGGGTCCAAGTCGGTATATAGCCCTAATTGCCCTCTTTTGTAATACAAAAATAGTTTGGATATCTGCTGCGGATCCCCATAAAAGCAAGCCATAGGACATGATACTATGAAAGTAGCTGAAATAAACTAATCTAGCCGTTTCGATGTCAGTGAGATTCCTTATCTTCCTAACTGCATAGACAGCTGAGCTTAGTCTTCTTGCCAGAGTGGAAATCTGGGGAGACCATTGTAATTTTGAGTCTAAAGTGATGCCAAGAAATGTTGTTTGATTAGTGACATCAATAGACTCATTGTTCATTGTAACTGTACTATCAACTTGCCTAACATTTGGCATTGAGAACTTTACACATTAGTTTTCTTTGAATTTAGTAATAAATTGTTGGTTGAGAACCAATGTAGGACTTGATCAAGAGCATTATTTACGTCGTCAAAATTATTTTTATGTCTGTCGATTTTAAAAATCAGGGATGTGTCATCAGCAAATAACACGATCTCGCACAAGTCACTTGTAAAGAAGGGGAGGTCATTAATATAAATTAAAAAGAGCAAGGGTCCCAATATCGAACCTTGGAGTACTCCCATTAGTAAAGGTACACCTAAGGAGGTTGTACCATTGACATGTACTTTTTGAGTTCTGTCAGATAAAAATGACATTATTAAACTGAGTGAATGCTCATTCATTACTCCTTTGACTCAGCCTACCTACCACTTCGGGGATTGCAGGAGGGATGATATGTATGTATCTATGTATGGACATAGATATTCATGAAAATATATCATACTTACCTGAATACATATATCCAAAACGTCAGTAAAATAATAATTAATTTCAAAAGTGTCGATTCGAACAGTGTCCGATACGTCAGCAAGACACATCATTTAACTGAATAAGTTGATGATACGTATTCAGGAGATTTTATGTGCTTTGTAATTTCAATAAAACAATGCTAAAATACGGGATCGATTCCCTACCGTGACGTCATCGTAGATGAAACAGATATTTGTGGTAGGTACTTTAGTCAAATCTGATTTCTATTACACAGGTGCTTACAATACTTGATTTGGAATCAGATCACTGTATTTGATTTCGTTTGATATTATTATAAGATGCAGGTACGGTATGCTAGGTAAAAAATCCGGAGGTACGTACTCGGGATTAAACCTACACTATTCGGAAATGCGGCGTAGCCTTGCCCACTGAACTACCTCTCGTCACACTTTGAATGCGACGTGTACAACAAAAATAGAATAACAGATAAAGACAGGAACAAACAAACAGAAGCTGTGTAAAATACTTTATGTTTAAAAGTCATTCGTTATGTAAATAAACCATTTTATCACCAAGCTTCTACTTTTATATTTACGCAAACAGTGACATATATTTGTCCCTTTCATTTATTTAACAGATTGTATCCCTACCCTTACTATGTACATATTCTGGAACTTTTTTAAACTTATTTCAAAAAGAGGAGGCATTCAATTAATAATAATATTATTTTGGGTATAACATATCGCACCTTTAGTAATATAACGGCGTAATATAAAAAAGTAGCTTTTCGGGAAATCGCATTTCAAGATTCTGGATACACAACTACATTCCAGTTTGAGTGTGAGAAGGGCACAGGTAAAGTTAGTTAGTTATTATTGTCCTTCTTCTCTCTCTGTCAAGCTATGATATCCGGTAAAGATGTAAATTTTGCGCCTAGCATTTAAAGTTGCATATTTCCAAAAGCTTTGCTACCCCTTTGACTCTGCCTACCTCTTCGGGGATTATGGGCGTAATGTTATGTATGTATGTATGTATTTCCAAAAGTTCGTCTTGAGCCTTTGTATTACTAAAGGTGCGATATGTCAGCGGATCCGTTTTTGGTATTATACAGATTCAACCCAGTTCTGACATGAAGATCCATTATAAATTGAAGAAAGTATTTTTTATGCACTTTTACAAATCTGAGTCACCACCGAAGCAAAGACAATATTTTTTTCTTCTAAAACCGTAGCAACCGCGGAATGCGCCTACGCAACATCTGCGCGCCGGAAACGGGACTGTTTTTGCGCACGCACTTACACAGTTTCCGTTAGAAATAGGTCAATATGTCAGAATACATCTGGAGAAAACATTGTTTTTAATTAAGCTGACATTTTGGTTTAACATCTTTAAACGTGAGGCAGCTTGAAGTTGTTGTTCTTGTGTTTATTGTTGCAGCACTACCTTTTCACAATTCTCTATAATAACCAAGTTCATGGGCGTACGCAAGGGAGACAGGCATAATCAAATTACCATAGACAAATTGAACCACAATACTGTATATGTAAGAGTAGGAAGCGCGAACATTTATTACTAAAAATTTTAACCCGATCACCCATCCGAATCTTGACCGCGTCGAATGTTGCTTGACTTTAAAATCGAACGCCGAAGCGTAGATACCCAGTAAACCGACTCGATTACTAACCAGCAATTATTATTATCTTATACCTAATACAACGCGCTCCCAAGGCCAAAGATACCTCCGTATGTCTCAAGGCTAAACTTACTGATATTTGGGTTACAAAAAATCGTGATGTTACATCGCTGCGAAAGTAAAATACTTTTTACTCGAGTAGGTAGATCGCTAAAAAATACTTAATGTATTGTTCCTCATGGTAATCCTGTCTACGCTATCAAGTGATGTAAAATGCCCCATCTTATAGTTAACTAAGTCAATATGGAATTTGATAAGTTTTAAGACTGACCCAAATAAAATAACATTACGTTCTGAAATGTATGAAACCCCCAGTTTTCAGTTAAAACGCAGTATTTGTTAGACGGACTAAAATGCATCTATTGTGACCTAATAGACCTATCATTCAATATTCAACTATGGGTAGATAAAATCTTCACAACAGCCCATCTGACCCCGTTACATCAACAAGGTTCAACTGACCCACAAAGCCCTTCTTGTTGTGTGTACAAAAACATAATCAGTAACATGACACTTCCTCAAACTGACCTTGTTAAACAAAACATCACGTTAAATATCATACAATGTAATTATTTGCCTAAAAAAACTCGTAGCATATTATTAATCTAACCTACCAATCGGACAATATTGCTCTGAAAATTTCTGAAAACCCATTAAAAGTATTTTCATACAAAAGTTACATACATACATACATAACATCACGCCCATACTTCATACAAAAGTTGATATATTTTAAGAATATCGAAATCGCACACATTGTAGTGTGTAATCAAGTACATTAATAATTATAAGTAACAAATATTTTATTCCAGGTATACACGATGTTATAATATTAATTAAAATATTTACAATTAAAATATTTATCAAATTTCAAATTGAAAGTTGATAAATGTTTTAATTGACCTGGTAAAGAATACAACTATATACGTATAGTTATAGGAAGTGTTATGATCCAAATATTTTCGAAATTAGCTTTTCCTGCCTTGCCTTAAAAACACCTGTTTAAATCAAATATGAATAATAAACCAAGGCCAGTCCATAATACATATTTAATTGTCTACATATCATAAAACATTTATAAATAATAAATTTGAAACATAAATAGCGGTGATAGCTCAATGGTAAGGACACGCGCCTCTTAACCGAGGAGTGCGGGTTCAAACCCGGGCACGTACCTCAGGATTTTTCAAGTCTATGTACGTATTTATACCACTAGCTCAACGGTGAAGGAAAACATCGTGATGAAACCTGCAAATTCAAACAACTTTGGATTTGTAACCATGATCCAAAAACTGTCTGGTTCCTCTATCTTAGGGTTACGAAGGTCAGATCGGCAGTCGCTTCAATGTAATTACCAGACTCGCTAAATCCTGGATCATGGTCTAAGCGGACCCCGACTAAGCACGGGACTTAGCGCTAAGATGATGATGATATCATAAAACATTTCTTTACCAATAGTAAAACAAAATTATTACTAAATGTAAAAAAATGTGCTATTAAAAAAAATCCCATTTTTTTTTAAAATACTTAAAATAATACCACATCTAATCGAATTTACTTTAAACAAATTTACAACGCAATACGACAAAAATGAGACAAGAAAACAAGTCAAAATTTATTGTGTAGCAATAATAAAACGCTATGCAAAGAAAATCCAACGTTGTGACTTTGAAGATGGCGATCAGGCGGAAGCGGTTCGCGCCAAATACAATTTTCCGTAACAAAACTCGAGCTCGCAGGAAAGTGCCGCGTTTATTTCCCGCCATCCGGCGCCTCGACCAACCGAAATTTGGCGCCTAAAATTCTCACAGCCAATCACAAAGTTGGCCGCCATTTTTAACCAATGAGCGCAGAGCCCGCGCTCTCGCCATAGCGTCATTGTCATATCTTGAAAATTAGTACGGCAGTGCAGTGAACCCCGACGGTAAATCGTCGATTTTCCTCAGGATTTTATCAAAATCCTGTGTGGTAAGTTGTAGAATAACTTCCTATATTTCTTTTCGTCCAAATCGTACTTTTTTATTACAATTTTACACTATTTACGACAAGTTATCTCCACTATTTCGCAATTTATAACAATTTAAATGTAAAATGAAGACCCTGGTCGATTTAAACCGCGGAAAAGTGGTTGTAAGTTGTTAGGAATACAAAGATAAGTTAGTTTAGTTTTAACTTGTTTTGAATTTCAGTTGTTAAAATGGAAAATTCTGTGTAAATCGTACCAACAGTCTAATACGAAATTGACTCGGGCTCGTTTCGGCAAAATGGCGGCTGTTGTGTGCGCTATTAATATATCTGCTGTCTCTTTCGTGCGCGCGGGTGTGTGAAAGGGACGGACGCATGTCAGATACGTAGTGTCGTATGCGGCACACGTAACGAGACACGTCTTCGTTCATCGTAAACAAGTCGAGCCAGCCGGGGTTGCCACTCGCTACATTTTTGTTCCCAATAAATAAGGAAACATGTTTGTTTTGGTGTCGGCCAATTATTGAATATCCTATTACGTCGACTTTATGGTGTGAATTTCTAATGCAGTTAGAAAATGAAATTATATATAAAAATAAATATCTATTTTCAATAAAAATTAGCGTATAAGATATGTACTAATAATGTTTTCTAATAAGAAAATTATGTCAAAGTCTACTTAGAATTATCGGGTACTCATACGAGATTGTTTATTCGAATGGGATATAGGCAATATGTTTCAAAAATAAGTTAATTATAAAAACAATCATTATGTTTCAATGATAAATTAAATGCACATGTTTAATGTACCAAATCGTTAAGAAAACAACTATACATTATGTTATGATAGTATTACATCATTATGTAGGTACGCAATTATATTTTGTTATCAAGGTTATTGACATTAAATAAATTCAAGTTTACAATGCGTCTCCAATTACTCGTTAAAATACCTACGGAAAGTTTAGACTTCAGTCATTTATGAGACACAGTTTGAAGGCGCCCGATCAGCACATATGAATTGTACAGGTTTTGTTAATCATTTAATTACCGCCAAAATATTTAAGGTGACAAAATAAATACAACTTTTAAATTTATTTTTTTATTATAGGACACAAATATGTAGATCTGCTTAAGGGCATTTTTACATATACCAAATGAATATGTGAACATAAAAAATTGTAAAACAAAAGTTGATACTAATCATTTAAGTTAAATATTAATAAACTAGCAGCGCCCCGGGGTTTGACCCGCATAGTTCCCGTTCCAGTAGGAATATGGGGATAAAATATAGCCTATGTTACTTTCGGATAATGTAGCTTTCCAATGGTGAAAGAATTTTTGAAATCAGCACAGTAGTTTTTGAGTGTATTCATTATGTTACACACACACACACACACACACAAATACAAAAATACAAATCTTTCCTCTTTATAATATTAGTATAGATGAACAGTGTTACAGATATGATACATAATAATTTATGGGTGAGTTTTACAAAATATTAGCTTCATTCTGTGATTTCATCCGCGAATTTGGATCACAGAAATTCTATATCATAAGTCCTTAGAGGATATATGTTGGTTAGAATACATATATTACTGTGTACTATAGGTACCAATTATCAGGTCGTCTCTGAAATCAAAAGCCTACACACACTACAATAATATATTAGCACCATTTTGTAAACATATTCTATATAGTAACACTTCTATAACAATTGTGCAATACTACCGCTATTGACTTTATCGGAACACTACACTTTGAGTGTGTGCTTAAGATAATATGAGTCAAGTCGGTATCCAAGTCCAAATGACTGGCAGACGGCCGAGGCCCTGTCGATCACCGTGTTGGGTTACAGGTAACCCGAAACGTGACCCATGGTGTCACAGAAGTAAAAGTGAATCTCGGGTGAGATAGCTTCATCCATTACTATGCGTGACCTCTCCCGGAAGGGACTTCATAGATGTCACGTTTAATTACTGTATCGATTTGGATGTCTAATGTTATGAATGATACATAAAAAACTGTGTAATGTAATGACACACATAAAAACACCTTTTTTTAATAACATCATATTTGTACTTGCTATTTAAGTAAATATCATAATTACTTAAACAAAATGCATATCAGAAATTGATTAATTACCTTCCTAATATTTAGAAATGAATTAATAAAAGAGGTTTGATTTAATTATTCATGGCTATGGTAACTGAGGTTACAGACTGATTAACCTTGTGAATTATTAAATTGTTATATGTAAAATCTCGCTAATCTATAAACTAATTTTATTTCTATTTGGAATACTACAAACATTTTGTTCAAAGTTGTAATTAACTAATTTCCTCGTGTTATTTATGAAACAAATTAAATACATTACCGCGATATAGCTATTTGTAGAAATGGATAAGAGTGATTACATTATTACCATTCATGACAGCCGCCTAAATACTATAGGGAATAAATAGTAGATGTATTATATAGCGGAATTTAAATTGTTTGAAACTGAATTTCTACTAAAGCACGAAATTGCTATGTATGGGAAAGAATGATAATAATTTATTTTTCATCTATCCCAATTGAACCCCAGTTATTTAAATCGATATTAATAATAAAGCATCCGCTTTGCGTTAAAACGCAGCGAGAATCACGTCGAAAATAATATCATAAAAATAGGGGAATAAACTGCAGTGGAGCGCGAACCCTACGGCTGGCGTCGAAACTCGAGCGCACGCAACCGTGCTGCCACGTCGCGGCTGGCGGAGGAACCAACACGCATTGCGCAAGTATCCACGCCACGCCGCGCCGCGCCGCCTCGGTCGCTGTACTCGCCGTCAGTCGCCATCGCGCCCCGCGTCGCACGGACGTACGACGCATTATCGCGTCCCGCCGCGTCACACGACTTGTTTACGCTCACTAAACTAATAACAATTCGTATTCTTATTGGTGCGTGATGAACCAAACAGTTATCTGCTCACTAAATATACCGCGTTCTCTCACATACAGAAACTGAATTTTGACCTTGTTTGCGCTAGGTGAAAGAGCGTCGCGGATGCTATCTGTGAAGTGCGTCGCTGTGTTTGGTTGTGCTATTGGACTCTGAAGATGTCGACGTTGAGTGTGAGGGCACCCGGGCTGCAGACCACCACCCTGATGGACGCGCGGACGTTGCGCGTCAGAGGTGTGACGACTCTGGATGGAGTCAGGAGAAACCTGTTCGGGTGCACGGATAGAGAGGAGAACAGAAGGTTCGCCGAGCGCGAGCTCGCCAGGCAACTAGAGTTGGACAGCCAGAAATGGGGCTTTGACTTCTCGCAGGAGAGGCCCTTACCTGGAGACCAGAGATTCGTTTGGAGCTTGGTGCCGGCGTCAGCAATCCCGGCAGCACTCAGGCGGGCACCCATCACCATTACTGCACCCCAACCTGCAACGCCTACGCAAGAAGTGAAAGTATCCAGTCCTGAAAATAGCAAAACGCAAAAGAGAATCACAGGTATGTTCCATATCATTTTCTTAGACTTTCCATTTCCTATTAAAAAGCGAAGGAGTTACTTTTTATACAGCCAGTTATCTGTATATTAAGTTATATTGTTTCTAACAGCGTACAAAAACTGTCCGTAGCAAATTTCCTTCGCGCTTTTTATTCATTGGCACAGATTATGTAAACAATTCATTTGCACGCTGATAATGCTTTACTCGTTTCTATGGAAGTGCATTCTGACTGCATCGGTAATGACACCCGATAAACCGTTTCACCTTGCGTTCGTTTATCGGTTGCACTCGGTAATTAATCGTGACGAGACATGCCATTTACAAAATAAACACCCCGTTATCAAATTGTAGGTTGCGATTTGTTTTTAAGTTGAGGTGCTTATGAAACGAGGCTAGGTCACATTCACGCGTACTTTGCAAGTTAGCGACCTTTACTTTTTAGAAATCCAGATGCTAATGTCTGACATCAATCGTGTGCATCGTACATAAGTCGTTTTGTCTGTTTGACATTTACTGATGGAGGTTGAATGTGATCCAAACAGGTCTTTTGAAGATTCGCAGCTTTTTAACGTTTGTTATTTTATTAGCTTACACTTGGGTCGTTGCATACGCGGTATGTGTTCAATACACAGAGTATTTAATCTTTATTTAAAAACCTGTAAATGCGCGTTTAAGACGAGTCCTAGTGTAGTAGAATACCCAGTGAACGTATCTACGTTCACTAAATTATCTAATTTAGGTAGATTAGGCTCGGTACAAAAATCGAAACAATGGGTCAAATAAGTACTCAATAGTAATGAGTGACTCATTATTTTTAAAAGGGCTACCAAGCGTTAGGAATATTAATGGAGACTTTAGGATCCAGAAAGGTAATAAAATAAAAGTGTATTTAAATGATTAATTAAATGCAATGTCCTGATATGTCCTATAACAAATATTCTAGTTCCCTAAGACTTTGAATTCCATGTAAAGATTATGCTTGTACCATTTAAAGCCCGCGGCTTTACCTAAATACATATTTAGTCGCTTTTTTACCAACATGGTTAGACATTTTAAAATGTAAAGTGACCCAAGTAAGGATGATATGTAATAAGGCACTGGTATGAATATGCACGTATGTTAGCTACGCCGATGCATCAAGTTTGCTCATACATGTGTCTTGTGTAAGTGGGTTAGGTACCTGTTCCACCTTGTTTATCGTTCGACAACTCGCTGATAAATTGATGTCAGTAGGTGTAATGTACGACTGATGTGTCAGTCAACACGGCTACCTTATGCAAAAACTGCCTAAAGTTATTTTATTTTGACGATACCCAAGTGCGAGATAAAAATAAACGATTGGTGGCAGTCACCTAGTCAAGTCACGTAGATACTCAAATTGTTGTACGAATAATCTTTACAAGTAATTACTTGCTAATGAACTGATATAGAGGTACAACTTAACCTACCTATGTTTATTTAGCAACGAAACAAAACATTGTCAAATTAATAGGCAAAGACCCTGCTCACATTCGCAAAAAAAACCACTACAAAAACTACCCTTTGAATTTGCCGCCTTGTATTTTTTTATCTGACAAGGTGCCAAATGGTTCATAAAAGGTCAAAGAGGAAGCTCTTATTAAATAATTCGACAGTACGCAATTAAAAATTAAGATTCGTTCGGAAGCATTCTTAGTTAATTTTTAATGGACTTTTTTTGGACCAAGGGGAGATGAAAGCTGCTTAACTGCTTATTAAATTGTATTTTAGATGTTTTCAACTGACACGCGACAGGAAAGGTATTTCTTTAATGCCTTAATTTTTTCAACGCGTTTTAAATAGTGTATTATGAGTATTATTAGATCAAATTGCTTAAATTCGAAACACAATACACAACCGCAAAAAGAAAAGAGTAAGTAACAACTGCAACGGTAAAAAAAAAAAAAAAATTCAGTCGAATTGAGAACCTCCTCCTTTTTTTGAAGTCGGTTAAAAAGGCATTTTTTTACAATTAGTCATTGTCACAGAATAACAGTACTTAAATACAGGTTTGTCTCCCAACCGAATTAATCAAGTATACATGACAGAGAGACATGAGTGATAACGACGCCATTTGCCCCTATTTAAAAGTAAAAAAAATATTCAAACGAATCGAGCGCGAACGAGCGCATCAATATCAAACAAAAAACGACCAGTTTTTTCGCAATGCTCATTGTTTGGTCTCGTAATAGAACGAAATCAAATCGTAGGAGGGATATTATGCCTAGATCGAGGGTGGTGGCGTTGCCCTACTTTCGGTTTGTTTTGAAACAAAATGCGATCACAATACGCCTCCCACATTTGTCCCATTTTAGATCCGCACATGTGCGGACCGTCGCGGATTAATGCGGTGCAAGTACTTACCTATTAAATGTGTGACAAAATAGTAGCGTTTTACTACGTTATTTACAATACGAACGCGCACAATGTTGCTATGAGACCGTCTGTTGTTACCTAATACTTACTACAATGTTATGAATATTCATTGCTTACATCTGAGTTTTTCCTTGGCAAATACCTATGTGTAGGTACTGTGCATAATGTTGTACTAAGTAGTACCTACGTTGTTGTTTGTTTATTGGTAATGAGCACAGTAGGGCGGTTGAGGGGTCGTCACTTTGACGTCGAAGTGAAGTGATTGTTACATTATTCACATTTTGTTTTTACATTCATACCTTTATGGCAAAATTAGAGACGTCTGAAAACCCTGGAAGTCGTAAAAAAACCTTTTTTATTATGCATAAAAAAGATTCAATGACAATTCAATGTAGGTACTATGCCGTTACATGGCTATTAAGTGTGTGTTCACCATTACTCAAGTAAAATATCGAATTTAGGCAAATACCGGACCACACATTCATACATTCTGCTTATCACTTATGACTATGCCTTTAATCGCATTACAATTTCTATTAGATTGTACTTTTTACTTACGTCCTTGTCTCACCCACCGAGATTGTTGACGCGGCGAGCCGCGGCGTGACGTCATCGCGACGCATCGCTCGCACACCCTCGCACGTTGCAAAATGGCGTCGTGCGACTATTTTTAACACGCTCCGATTTGTTATCTATTACGGCTTATGCTAAAATTCACAGATATCAAAAAACTCTTAAGTTCAATCACAAACTGGTACCTAATACAAATAAACAGTGCAGACAGAATTTAAAAAAATATTAATTGCTAGTTTTGTAAGTATCATCATTATAATTTCAAATTCAAATAAGTAAATGATTAATCCGTAGAGACAAGTTATTTGTTGTATAACTATTGCGTATCTCCTGATTCCAAATAAAAGCATAGTATAGTAGCAGTTACGCAATCATTAGGTAATACGACATGACGTAACAAGGCCACAACAACAAAAGTGAGTTGACATTGAAATAGTAATTTCGCTAGATTTAATAATACCTACCTAACCCACATACCTACATGTCAAAACTCGTATATTCTATTTCAATTTGTATTATCTTGACCCTAACAAACTATCCAAGTTGATCAAGTATATTTCATATTTTTTCTCAAATCCTGTCTCTACATCGCCAATGAGCCTGGAAACCAGTTTTTGCTGAATCTATTCACTATTGTCATTAACTTTTCCAATATAATACTTTTTACTGCTTGTTCATTCTATGGTAATGGCTTATTCGTCAGCTAGGCAACTCACTTTCTAATGTTGAAATCTTATTGTATACTGTATTTAGACTAGTGCTTACCGCCATTTTCACAAGAAACTTTTGACCATGTATTAAAACAAGGTTCTAAAATGTCGGGCGCCAAATAACATATTTTTTTATTATAATATAATTTTTATTTTTTATTTGTCTCCTAAGCCCAAATACTTACTTAAGTATGTAATAGAATCTAACCTATTATAAAATTATGTATTCTTATCAGCAATAGATGCGTCTAAAGGGTTAGACTTCTTTAAAATAATAATGTTCGTTGGTGCATGTTAACTTCCTGTTAGCTAACAACCGAAATCTATTGGACATTCAAAAGCCATGCCAAAGCTATCAGCTTTCACCAGATGCAAGCAAACGCCGAAAACACTTCGGATCAAGGGTCACGAAATTCATTGTCTGAAACTGACCAACCGTAAAAACGACCTCGGGGGTCCACGGCAGTGGGGTAGGCAAGTTCCTCCGTCGAGACTCCATCACGTAATTACACCTTTGCCAGTGTCATTGAACTTTGAATGTTTTAAAATGTTTTCTCGGCTATGGGAACGTAAGTGGACGTGCCGGCGGGGTTTCTAATGCATGCATTTGATTGCATAGGAGAAATTGTTGCAATTCTAAGACGCCCTTTGTGAGTCGGGTGCGGTCAAGAAATGCATGCGATTTCCGTTACGAGTGGCAGCTTGCACTCAACTATACTTCAAATAGGCTAATTGGTCCTTAACAAATCCAATCAGGGATGCAGATGCGTTTTCTAATGCATTCGGTATCGTTTACATTCAATTTGCCTGTACTTTCTAGGACTGATTGCATTGGTTAATGTGTAAATCTTTAGATTTTCTAGATATGCTATTAATATTTAAGACATTGATTTGATTGGGTATTTCAGAAATGTGAGTATTATACAAAGTTAAATTCAAGACTTTAATAATTTTATGCAGTTGGTGATTTACTTAATAAATAATAAAAAAAAATACATGACATACGAGTATACAAAATTTTTTTAAATATTCACTATATTCATGTATTTTTGTTAGCTATTTAGATCTCGCTGAACTAAACAAAATATATAATACTTAATGAGAATAAACATATTTTTTTTTTCTACATCATACTTTTAGTAAGTAAATCTATCTAGAAATAATAAAAGTAATTGTACATCTACTACTGCACAGCTGTTGGCAACGACAGATGACTACTCTGTCAATTACATTAAAATCAAAGTCCACCCCTGTACGTACAATATAAATCGCACAACAAGCATTGTGCGGTGACATTAGATCACAATGGCGCGGCATAATGAAGCGACCGGCGCGTGCGCACCCCTCGCCTTTCACCCTCGCAGATATCCTAACGGCTATATTGATTTTTTAACTGTCGCTTTCACTGTTTGCTTTGGTAACACGCGCGCTCGTATTCCTAAACAAATATCGATCCGCTTTCGTACGTTACGGTTTTTGAAGTGTTGAAATTGGTTGTAATTAGATACGGAGTTTAAACATTTTGTAATTAACTAGCCATCATTATTGCCTATTTTGTTTTTAATATGAAAAGTACGTTCTTGGGGAACAGATCTATAGACTTGATAATTATTATGGTAATAAAGGCTAAAATATAGAAGATTCTGACGTGTTTTTAAAAATAGAATTTGATTTCTCAGTAGTACTAAATTAGATTTAATTCTAATGCCTTTAACTTGGCTATAGGCAATATTATTATCGCTCTTACATATGAATAAAATAATAAAGACAATAAACCTGTATGTATGTCACTTTAAAATTTTCGAATCCAGAACGCGAATCGATGCGGGTGATTACAAAAAAGCTGTCAACGCACATGTTCCAAATTTGAAAATTTGAACAGATAGGGGAACCGTAACGGTCGCGAGCTCGGCATCTGCTAACCCCCGCGCCCAATTTAGCAGATCGCGCCCCGCAGCAGCGCTGAGGGACGTCCCCCGTGTCCTCCCAGGGCCCCCATGTCCATCGGTGTCCCCTGAGCACCACGATGTGTTGACATCTGTTGACGTGGAAACAGATCCGTTTATAAATAGTGGACTGTGTTACGTGCACGCAACGCAATTCGATCGTGAATTGGGCTCGTAATTTTCTATTTTAATTGTGATAATTTGAGTAAGCTGTCATCGTATAAAACAGATGCAATCATTGTAATTACAATTATACAGTCTGATATGCATTATCCAATTCTTAAATGAATTCCATTACAGGTGAATGCATCCATCTATATTAGCTATAAAAATTTGATAGATTTTTTCCAATAAGTTTAAAAGATTTTTCTCTATGAACATCTTGAGCTCAGGTAACTTAGAAAACCTCGGTTGAAATCATTATCGTGATGGAATTATTGCTAATGGCTCATTTCTTTCTATTTCCAATTGCAGTCGGCACCATCTAACTAGTAACCAATTCCAGAAAACATCGTAATGACATAACATCAGACGTAAGCCGTATTGCAAGATCTTTCCCATGGCCACAGTATAAGAAGTACAGTGTAGAAACGGCTTACGCAACCCCGCTGGGAACACAGAATCTTGCGTGAAGCTGTCGATAAAGAATCATGTTAATTGTGTTACTTTTTTATAGAAATTTATTAGTGCGAAAAACTGTAGGTAAAATAAAGGCAAATTTTTACGGAATTTTTCCTAACTATTGCCATAGTTCAAAATCTTTGACTATTTTTCATGGCTTGAAACACGGCTTGACCGATCAATCCCTCAAATAAATCAATAACCAATCCGTCATTAGCTTTTTCACTTAACCTTATGCACTCATTGGTTTTAAGATAATGAGAGACAGGTATTACATCATAAAAGCCAATTGCCACTTACCAATCCTATGCATTTGTCTTACCGCTACCATCTACCCAGTGCTGCACCTGCTAACAGCAATTGGCGGAGCAGCGACACGAGACTAATGCGCAGGAGTACGTTATAGTTCTCACGCCTGCGCCTCACGTGAGACGCCAGGAGTTGTCAACTTAAGTGTCGTGTTCCTTTGTAGGGTGGCTATTATTCCTTCATTTTGTTACGCCACCTGCGAATGTTCACATGCGTGAAAGAAAATTCTACTAAGACGAGTTGGTAGTTACTTATTCTTATAAGAGGAACCATCCATTCACAATTGCGGACTTTACTTTAATAGAAGACAGTATTTGTCAGTTCTTTCTTTGACGGGAATTATTTTATTTTAACTGTGACAAAATCATCTCATTCTATGAACCTTTCGTAGGACAAATAATTTGTGATGACTTGCCGCCAAGATCCAATTGTGGTCTTCCGCCGAGATTCAGTCAGGGTCACGAACACAAGAGATTTGTAATCGAAAGTCAATCGCATGAGCCCTTCCAATAAAAATGAAATTACAATTTAAAACAAAAAAGCTAAAGCCACAACGTCTGATTCCAATAAGAAACTAGTAAAAACAAATCGAACACCAATATAAAGCGGACGAGTGACCAACCCCTGGCCCGGAGCACGTATACCACGGTTCAGCGCTCGTAACGACTGCAGGCGCGATAAAAACCGACATTTCGCTGGTACCCTGACCGCACTTTATCCTGCTAAAGGGCAGCCACTTAACTTCTACTGCTAATGTAAATATTTCCGATACTCGTCCTGACATTACCATGGTCAAGTCTCATTCTTGTTGTCACATATACTATGACACCCGCATTCCCCAAGGTCGACTCCTAAGGAGTAGCTAAATTGTGTGACAGTTTTAGCCAAAAATAACAGTAGGTTAGGTGTAAAATTGGGAGCTTAATATTTGTTTAACTCTTGATGTAAGTACCATCAATAAATATCTTACTAGTCTTACTAATATTATATTGTTACTCGTTCCCGCAAAAAGTACTGCATGGATTTTAATGAAACTTTACAATGTATAGCTTATATATAAGTCCCAATACGTTTCATACCATTAATTAAGAATCCAATTGTTAACCAATCTATTATTTATTCTGACCATGCTTAGTTATCATTTATCATATAAGTAAGTAGTGTCGTTAAAACTATGTCAAATAATTTTGTTTGAAAAACTCTAATTAACATTTAAGTATATTAAACAGACAACTAATTGGTTCATGTGATATGCAGTATTTTATAAATACGATAATGGTGTCAAGTGTCTAAATTCTATTCTCGATAAAACGTTACTCTCGAAAAGATAAGGCAAAATGTGCCGTCGCGAAGCGTGTTTCCGTACGAATTAAGTATTGCAGTACTATACTATAGTAGGTGATTCTTGTTGTGATAAATATCGTAACTTATTACGTTCACGTTGTCATCGCATTCGATGGCACTACTTTAGCGGTTGTAAACGAGCCGGTGAGCAACAATGAGCGCAAATTGAACCTTATCTCGTTGCGTTAAGCGATTATTCATCATTTGCTTCAATTCTTAAATCAACATCACTTTTGATAAGCACTATCAAAATGGCTGTCACTTTGTTATTTTCCAGTGTCTTATACTAATTAAACTTCACGACACTTCCCTAGCGGGGTAGGCAGAGAGAACCACGCCATATGCGATCCTTCCACACCTCACTCGCCTCTTCAACATTGGCGTGAAGTTTAGTTAGTTATAAACTAATTAATTCTTGCGTCAATTTTAATGG
The DNA here is from genome assembly GCA_951394215.1 of Glyphodes perspectalis. Lineage (NCBI taxonomy): Eukaryota > Metazoa > Arthropoda > Insecta > Lepidoptera > Crambidae > Glyphodes > Glyphodes perspectalis. The sequence goes on from OX596218.1 coordinate 4,689,741, forward strand.
GTCCCAACAAAATGTATTGAATTGATATGGAAATTTAAAGCTGAAAGTTTATAATGAACGCTGAATATGCAATACGTGACTCATAGTCGACTGAACTGAGAATGTATCGTTAAAAACCTAACTGTGCGTTCTCAAAAAATAACCTCAATTTCCGAACCGCTGTGTATATCCATAGATATATTAGTATATACGCCTTACTGTAAACATCAAAATTGGTACAATATGCTTGATGGTCGACTTGAACAAAATATTTAATAATGTATTTAGCTGCGACTGTGAGACTAATGATCTAACTAGATCAAGGACGAGCGAGACTGGGCTATGAGCAATGTTTTCTTTTGTTGTGCGCTAATTGACACCGTTGGTGCCATTACGTTACGTCACATTATGAACGTTATCACACGATGAAGTTATAAGTAATATTTTATCGGCGTCTTGTGCTATTTTCATGTGCTTAATTTGCTTTGATAAAGTAAATATATCAGGTAATTAACGTGAAATCGATTGGAGGTTGTAATTCTATAATCGGTATGGTCGATATAATCATCTAGAATATTTAGTAAACGTTTACGTACTTCCTTTCTGTCTTAGAGGTTTTAAAACCTATGATATACCTACCAATCAAACCTTGTAACTTAGACAAGGCCATACAATCTATGCCAGTGTCTATCAAATGGTTTTTTTTTTAAGTTGAAATGACGGCTCTTGAAGAAAGGAACATCTGTGAAGAACGTCTCACACTAGACGTATTCAAAAAGGCTTAAGCACGGTTTAAGACGTACTCAAAGAAGAATCTTGGTTCAGACGCCGGCTGAGACCTTGTGACATTGAGTCGTTTGTGCAAGATAAGTAAAATAGCGAAATATTCCATCTAAACAATGCCAACGAGATAAAATTTTAAATGGCCTATAGAAAAAACTTAGTTTCACTTTTACTCGGAGCTGTGGGCGCGGTCTCCCAGAACACCATTACTCTATTTCTTACGCGACACCGTCGAAAAACAACCACTTCGACAAGTGCCTCCGCCCTAAAAGGGGTAGGGTTGGCGGTTAATATCGATTAGTCGACAGTTAGGTGAAAGTAATCGAATGTTTAAATCGTTTTTGAGAACAATCTACACTTCTGATTGAATCGAGTAAGCTTACACAAATCGATATGAACATTTTAGGTCGTTTATAAACTTACTTATTTTTCGAGTACATTTCACACCTGAAATATATTTTTTGAGACTTATTGAATGCAAAAAATATTAGTGGTATTTGAACAACTTACGTAGATTTGGATGTGGTCTATATCTTTGACTTCATCTCTGAATCAATCTTAAAACCGATCATTGTATTGTACCGAATCGCCAGCCCTAACACCTCAGCCCCGAATGGAGTCCATTTAAGCTTTCTCACGTAGCCACGAGCACCCTTCGTAATTACCAGACACGCCATAAAAACAGCTGATAAGCCGCTTCGGTTCCGGACGATGGAGCAGACACTTTTTGTATGGGAACTGGAGGTCTCCGTAAAATCTTAGCCATTCCGGAAAGCGAAAGTTGTCGGGACTCTTGCTTTCGAAGGTCGGGTCCGAATGATAAGTGGAACAGTCCAAAAAACTGGATAGATCTTCCTAATCAACGTGCTAAGCTATCTGACGTAAACGGACGAAATGGCTAAGCCAAATTGATGATGGAAAAGTGGGGAGGCACTATTCTCTAGAAGAAGATCTAAACCCACCTTTATTTTTATGGCTACGATCGTTAATCATTCAACCAAGCGGCCTATCGAAGAATCAGTAAGCTTAAAACTCGTTCAGCACAATATCCTAAATTTTTGAGACTGGGTCATGCAGGCCGGCAAAAATTTCGCTCATTGGCCCAAATATGTCACGATCTGAGGTTGAACAGCCTTCTGTAAAAGGTACTTAACTAGAGAAAGTCGACAAAGCGACAGAAGGCTGACCACGGCGCACGCACAATTTGCGCAACCACCTCGCCCCCGGCTATCGCTGCATCTGCTAAGTACCAAGTACTGTTGCAACATGCTCATCGTAAAATCGTATATCATTCCGGTACAAGCGAAAGTGGTAAAACTCTTGCTTTTACAAGGGGAAGCTTTATGAAGAACGGTGTTCTGTTTTAATCGCCCGCGCGCCGGAACAATAAATTGATAATGACTTTATATCAATCGATAGTTTCTGCTTTAAGGTGTAAGCGTTTTAAACAGCAGTCGGAATTCCTCTTTGTCCAAAGCGGAAAAGATTCTTGTTTCTCTAAGGCGAAAAGTATAAAAAAAAATAGGCAATATCCTCTTTATTCTGACTTCCATCATCATTGTTGAGGTATCTTTACTTGTTATGAATATATAATATGACAAAGCAAGCAAGCTGACAAAATCAAACCACAATACGTATGCTAGTTCGTATGTAGGTAAGCGATATTCTGGAAGACGCTTTAACAATTGTCCATACAATTATTATTATTTAAAACAATGTTAATTGTTACATATTCTGTTGATGCATGTTGAGGATAGAGAGTACCTAACTAATATTAGCCATGCTAAAATATGACGAGGAAAATGTGTGCAATGTCATCCATAATAATAGTGTCCAATGCATTACTTACTGACAATTGAAAACAGCATTTAATATTTATTATTATTTCAGTCTGTAAAATGATTAAGTACTTCTCTTTTCTCTTTATTTAGGTCTGATTTATTATTGGGTAATAAAGATAAAAAATACGCATATTTAAATAGAGTTTAGATATCCAAGTTTGACTTCTGCAATTTTGTCTGTTTGTTAAAATCTTTGGAAACGGTGGAAGTAGAAAAATCTGTCAAGCCCAAGTACATTTTTATACTTACCTACCTTGTTTAAGTTTAGTTCAAAGTCAAGCGAAATTGGTCCTTACTTATCCTCTGGATAAGACTCAATATTAGCGTACGTCCACTCCCAAGTCAGGTCACACATCAAATATTTACAAATATCTCTGATAATACCGTTTTAAGGGTGCAATTATCTATTTCCCATGCCGTAACGGTTAAATGTCAGTAATTTTTCAATAAAGTCCCGAATCGATAGGTCCAATGCCGGGGGAGATAATTGATGCTATCGCAGTATATCACCCTTGTTAAACGGTTCCCATGACCACGTGCAACCAAATCATGGGAATAGGAACAAATGTGCCAAATGTCAATTTTAAACTCGAGAGACGATTTAAACCATAGACAACATAACGCGGAAAACCACGAAATATTCCCCAAAACTATTGAGTATTTTACACATCCAATTAAGTAAAAGAGAGTAGTTTAATAAAGAGATGGTTCAATAGTTGTTTAATTTAAAAATCATAAAATAGTAAATAGAACGTGGTCAAGTGATCTGATTTGACTAAAGCAAACATCAGCTTTTTTTAATATAAGAACTACTAATTGAATCTAAGTACTAATAATACTGAGCTAATTAGGTGCATGTGAACTATACACCCCAGCTATACCTAGCGTGCACAATGTGCACATGGCGACTGACCGACTGCAACGAGAGGGGGATTTTTTCACTCCTCCACTGCAGCGGATCAATAAATAATTACCACTGCAACCTCGTGCGAACGTGACCTTAGCGTTCTTGGTCACTACGTTTTTCTGACGGAAAACTACACTTTTTAGTCGAAGAAAAAAAAAGCCGTCAACGTTCCTTGAAAATTAATGCTGGCCATTAATTTTAGCGGAATATTGTGATATAACCTCGACTTGGAACCCATTTAAAAATATTAACTTTAGTTAATGCTGACTATTTCTTTTTTTTTCAACGGTAAACGGAATAAATTCACGCCACAGATTACGCCCGCAAACGCATAGTCTGACGATGGCGCTCAATCGAATTTCATTATTTTCAATTTAGGCTCGTGTTTCATTATTGTTTTAAATGGAACGCGTCAATTTCAATTTGGGAACGTGCCGGATTTACTTTTTTTTCACCCTTGACAGCTGTCCGAGAATAAAGCCGCAATAAAGCGATGCAATTAAAAAAAATAAAAAATCTGTCGGCCTAACGTCATAACACCTTTTAAAAGAAGGACAATACCCTTTTAGTTTTTTGTTTAAAGTCGTGTGCCAGAAATTTGAATAAAAACCGTAATGTTCCGCATATTGCGTCTACAGATAACCAGCTGTGGGGGAAGTAGCCCCGTAGTTTTAAATGTAACGGTTAAACACGCACGCATATAGTTTCCATAAGCCTAGTATCTTTGTCGTTACCAACTTAAAAACCATAGATACGACCCGCAGTTTCGAAGACAAGCAAAGACAAATTACTAAATATGCGGTATTGTTACGGTAATTTATTATCAGTGTGACTTTATTCATGGCTGTACGCTTGTGTAATATATGAAGGCATAAAACTTTATATCTTCCTCAGAAGAATAAACATCGTTTGTTGTTTCTACTCCATCATGACCGTTGTCTTACGGAAGTGACAACATGACTTGTCGTGGGAACAGACAAATGACTGTAATTACCACTAGTGCGCAAGGGCTCAGTCATTAGGGCAAAAACCTGTAACGATCGTGATTGTACAATTTGGTCAGTGTCTACTTTCCTTTTTTAATAACCTTGTATAATACGTAGAGAGAGGTACATAATGGTCATGTTACATATGAACAGCCTATTAAATATAAAAAGTCAGGACTTTTTACACATAAGAAAGTTTTTAATAAACATGTTTGCAATTAGTTCATTTCAGTCCAGACACCACAGTTAAAGGCAAACCAGCTTTACTACGTATTTTACAATAACTACAACTACAATAAAATATAATTTGCCTAATCCGGAATTCACCTATTGATCTAAGAGGCTGTAAATGTATTTTTATTGATAGAAAATACACTTATAATATCATTAAAAAGCAGTCATCCTCTGAAAGAATGAGGTGAAAACAGACATCCATCATTATGTAAATCCATTTGTTCCGAACAATTGTGGAGACATCCCCGAAGGGCGTGAAGACGAAAGACGTATCGTTTGAACGTTCAGCCAGCACCGAGGACGTTTATAAATCAAACGACACCAGCACATTAGTTATTCCGACTGGTAATCACGATCCTGAATGCACTCCAAACGCGGTTGGATTAGACGGCTCGATTCGTCTTACATATTAATGCATTTTATTGTATATTTTCAAAATCCTTAATGTTCCATTGTCATTCCGAAAATTTCCATCTCCATTGCTCCGAGCGTCATTTGGTCGAACATCTATTGTGTGCAGGCGTCACTTCTAAATCCGAGACCACTTAATATTCAGGGGTGGCTTTCCGTTGTATTTTTAAAAACCATGGGAAATTCTATCTTAAACAAATAGCCGGAGTCATAACACGTAAAACTGATTCTGATTAGACAAAGTAAACGGGGACCCGATACATCGACAGGCCCTTGAATTTCAAAATGTTTGTTGAAGACTATTTGCCTTGGATCCACCGAGCAGGCTTGCTAGACAACGTCACTAATGCGTGGGCGCAGAACATAAACACTGCTAAGGACCGAAATGAATTTGGGAATCCGATGCGCGTCGAGGTCAGTGACAGGCGCGGGGTCGCACAAAGATCTATTGTACCAGCCGCCTCTAAAGATACACGTGTGAACTTTAACTCCATTTCAATCTGATTGTATAATTCCCTCTTCTCAATCTAACACTTCATTCTTCACGACAATTCAACTGTCACAAATGTCCCCGAGAGCGCATCCATCAAGGATTCCCCTCTAAAGTGATGGATTGCATTCGATGAATGAATATTTATGTTAATACTAGATTGAAATGTTAATACGAAATAATTACCGCTTCGAGTGTGCGGCGTACAACTGAATAAATAGTATATGTACATTTCCAGTTTCACACCTTTGTTTATTGTCGTCATTGGTGTAACAATACAAAATAGAGGCGAAACCTTTCCGATTGTTCACCTCTGCACCTCTGGAAACGAACCAAAAATAACACAATGCGCGTTGAAATTTGTCATAGAGCAATCACATTGCATTTTATAAATATCGACTTACGCTATCGACGTAGCATACGATCGAACGATCGCACATAACACGTGTCATTGAGTTATCATCAAATACGCCGCGAATGTTTATTGTGGAAATATTTCCTGCACTTACCGCTGAGATGTTAACATTTACATGCCATAAAAATAATTTTATGTTTACGGGCAAACATCTCTTCAATGAGCACTATTATTCAGAAGACTCCACGTTCCCAAGTAAACATTGAACTGTTCAAACACAAAGAAACGCCAACACATTCCGAGAGCAAGACTAGCCCTTTGACCTGTCCATCTATCTACGACATTCCTTCTCGCATTTGATTGATAACGAACGGCCATAAAGGGTTTTTGGAGACGTAACCATTTCAAAAGACCCTTCAGAAATCTCCCACTCAAAAAGTTAATACAACTTACGCCCTGCGTACAAAGGGCTGCCCTGAATGGAAGCCACGACAATAAAAATAGGGCATTGTCAAGGTAAAATTCATATTTCATGCTATTCTTGGAGATAAAATTAGAGATATAGAGTTACAATCTGAATTTTAGATTTGTTTGTATTTTGATGTGCATGTGAATGAACGTTCATAATGAAGCTAATTGTGTGTGAACGAATATCGTTTTGAAGAGGAATATTAATATTTATGATAATTGAGCAACGGATTAGGTCAATTCCTATTCAAATTCAATATACAAATGTTATATCTCCGTACTCTCCAAAAGTACAAATCAAGTTATGAATACATAAATTCGAACGTTCAACTTCGGAATGTCTACGCACTCTGTCGAAAGCTTGTAAAAAATCAAGGCAAGCCCAAGCGAAACGAGTACGACAAACGTGTAACAGCGAATACTCCGTTAACTCTTGAGGCCTGCAGGGTTTCCAGCGACCTTCTAACGGGACCGCTGCCCACTGGGGCCTGATGAACCTTGGACCTATACGGTCAATTGACACTAGCATTAGTATTGTCACTTAGATTCTTGTTACGAAATAGACACGCAGTCTCGTGCATTGGGTGTTACCGGTTGTGCTAACTATGTTATATCGCTTGACGTGCTCCATGTTTGTAGAAATGGACAGTATATTGTCATTTATAACCCATTGTAACGTAGAACAAAAAAAATTTTTAATTAAATAACCGCAACAGTATTTGTGTTTATTATCCTCTATACTCTGTCTCCATCGAGCACAACGCATTACAATTGCTTTTCTATTGTGTCTGTTAAATTAATAGACAATGCTCAAAATAGAATGCAGGCAATGATGAAAGTTTCAAAAGATATATTATCATCGAGTTATGTTACTCGCTTAAATCGAATTGCTACGAGTAACAGTAAAAGTCTCTCGCTTCCGAGACACATTATCGTGATGTAAGTAACCTCAAGAGAGCGGCCTCGCTGCAACAACTTTCGTAATTAGAGCTTTTTTTTTCTTTAATTACTTCTATGTTAGATTCGCAAACAGCAGTGGTGACTCCGCATCCCCGTATCTTTGCGAACGGCGCCGGCGCAGTGAGGTCGTCGAACCGACGCCACAGTGTTATTGAACGTACCACAACAACACGCACACAGCGGCCCAACATACGGCCGAATGTTCTGTCTGTGTGAGTGCAGCCATTAAGTTCACGAACCTTACCAATAAGGGAGGTAATACACAAAAAAATTATAAGCCATCAAATGACTTCAGTATGACGATCACGACAGAGATATGGCTTCATTAGAGACCGTATCGGGAAACGAAAGCAACAACGGCAAATATAAAAAAAAAATAAGTATCGATATTTTTTTATTTTCGAATTTTGGATTCCGTTTGGAGTCCGTTTCTGTATCCAATAAACATATTTAAGTGTATCTAAATATCTAAAGTTTCAATACAGTACCGCAATGCATGTTCTGTATTGAAACGTTTAAACGTCTTTAGACCGCCATTTGTATTACAATTGGACAATAGATAGACCAAAGACGAAATGTCAAAACAGTCGTTGTGTATTCCGGGCCTAAAGTGTACGACCGCGGTAGCTCAATTAACGGTACCTACGACAACAACGCCTTTCGCGAAGCCTTATTCTAAATTCAAATAACATGGTGCGCGTACGTACACTGTCAATATAAACAATGTCCTGCGCTGATACTCTTCGCGCTGCGTTATTCCGGTTGCGTATAAAATGCATTGGAACCATTGTACGGTACAATATTTTTTTATTTGTTGTACATATTTATTACACGTCCGTTTAATGCGTTTGAATATTGAATTTGTTTTTTGGTGTCGTACATTTTGACGTTCTGTACATAGTATTTTCGAGTTTTAGTTGATAAAGGATTTTTGTATGTTAAATAGGGCGTGGCTACAAGGCTAGACTCATAGTTCCTTGACTAACTTAACCATAATCTAATCTCCGTGGTGTTGTAAGACAAGTATGGCTTAACCAAAATTCTAGTTACACTAGTTATCAAAGTGCGTGCAAACACAACTCTCGGGCCGGAAACTTGTTAACAATTTAGAACGCCAGCTAGCCATACCCTCAAAACAGTGTAGGCGGAGGTGGATGAACTCAACGCCACCTCCAATTTTATTTTAGCAAGTTCACAACGTAATATGCGTAATTTGCTACCGTAATTAGAAAATGACACGATGCAGCATTTCAAACAAAACCAGGACTGGACATAGGTCCGTAACGTATATTGTAAGCTTTACAGATAAAGATAAATCATAGTTTGTTTATCAGGATACCGCAAATAAACGCACCTAAGCAAACAGATTTGGTTGACACGTGTAGATTATTTGCATCAGAAATCTATGGGTATGTGATGGGCGCTAAAATGACAGATCACAGAGTGGTCAGTTTGATAGAAGAGTTTACAAACAGAGAGTTCGTCGCACTCGACGTACGGACGAACGGGAAGGACGGATAAGCGTCGCAAGCGCATTATTTGATGCGCTGACGCTTCTCGACTACAATTTACGTTTTTTGTGGCCGCAGCGCTGATTTCAGTTCTTTTGTTCGCGTGACACAAAACATAGATAAGTTTATAAATCAGTCGTTTAAATTTGAATACGGCTGTCGATCTATCCACTACAGTTACCAAAGACATTTCAATTGAAAGTCGTAAAGCTTGTGCTAGGAATTCCAAATAGGAATTTTATGTAATCAGTTCTAGGCTCTTTTAAAAAACCGAGTTCCATTTAAGGCACATTTTAAAGCTCCAAGCAGCAAATGGCACGTGAACGATGTTTACTTGCCTTCATTGCCTTTTTTCGCTCACTTTGCCCATACGAGTCATTTTGTCCTGTCGACAACTGTTATGCTATTCGGAATGCCGTCTTAATTGCAGACAAGTTTGTATCCAAGAGAGTGCCGGCACTGATTTGAAGGCCCGCAAAGCAACAATGCTTAATTACCAATGACATTTAATTATCATAGTTAAACAGCAAAATGGACAAGCTTGCACGCGAGCTATCGTGTCTGTGTGTCATATTTCTCTGGAAAATTTTTAGTTTAATCTTAAAACGATTTTAAGAGTTACTTAACGCGATCTTCATTTCAATATTCTATTATTGCTTTATCCGAATCATAATTGTAGTCAAATAATTTTCTATTGAAATTTTGGCAACGTTAAATTTGAACTTCTAATACAAATCCGCTCCTGAAAATAACCTCGCGATAACAATTTGAATTTCAAAATTTATAAAGTAAACATCTGTTGAATGTCTGCATTTTAAACTGTTTTTTAACGGCATGCTAATCGGGAGATCATCAAACTGTGCTTTACCTATCAAATCGAACTCTTCAGTATTGCCCGCATTTCTTTTTACTCGTTGACAATGTTATAAATGGATTCACAGTTTAGTAATTGAAAATAAATAATTTGCATATTAACCAACGTCAAAGGCGTTCCATTAATAAGAGATGATGGATGGCTACAAGAATAAAAAGCTGCACGCCCTCCTATGCCTTGTTTAATCTTGGTTTAATCTTTACGACCCTGACACTGCGCTTCATCGTCGTTTTTGCAGTAATAAACAACTCGCATACAACTGTAAAAACGTCAATGTAATTTGTTCTAGTCGCTGCTAGGGCATCGTTCTACTTTATAGCCGGTACTTCATCAAACCAATGCTAATTTCATTCGGAGCTTCAAATTCGCTGTCGGCAAAAAAAACAACAGTTATGTACTTATTTATCTCTTATTCTCTTCAGTGCCTATAAATTCTGAAAATACAGAAATGAATATCTTATTGGTTGAAATCTGGAAACTTTCTAAATGTATAATTACGGAGCGAAGTGGTTAGTGGCTCAACAGAATTGAATTGTGGCCTCGAAAGCCTCCTACATTTATATGGATCGTAAAAGCAACTGAAAACAGTAATTGAGACGCAACGGGTCCGATTCAAATAAATGTATCGAGAAACGTGTCTGCGCCCATAGATACCGGTTTGTATTAGAAATCTACCAGTCTTGATTGCAACCCGTCCCGCCGTAAGAAACTGTGGGCGATTACTTTAATAAGCAGTCATTTTGTCCTATTTGGATAATTGTGGTGGTACGTACCCGGAATATTTCAAGTAGAACACAGATTAAAAAAAACTTAATTGCGATGCCGCCCGGTAGAATTTAGATAAATGCATGCACGTATTTTAATAATATACGATGGTGATACGTCTATCGTTTAATCGCTGTCAATTTTTAACGAAGCAGTCACGATTAATATTATTATTTTCGTTTCAGGTAAGCATTCCAATTTTCTGCTCCACGACTGTGTCAGTAAGTTTTTAAAAATTAACCAAGGTATGGTCTTATTTTGTTAAATGTTTAAGTGTTCAAGTGCATCTAGTACTTACTAAGTAAGTTGAGTATACATACTGGTTTCAACTAAAAAGTGGATATAGGTACTTAATTATTTTGTCTATGTTTCTTCTTATTAGGAAAGTTCTTCTTGAACCTCTTTAAATCTTTCTATTTAGGATCTCTTTTTTTAACCTCCATGTGTTTACTAACGCCTCTCTATCAATAGCTACTAAGCACGTAACAGTTTGCGCAACCCATTCGTATTTTAACTTGTTTAATATACACATTATGTCGACTTCCACTTTTGTCTTGGGTCTGATTAGTGAGTTTTTGTTTATTTCAACCGTGTAAATAGCCTTAGTGTGTGAAAATGCGCCCGAGACGTTTTTTAGGTCAAGTTCGTGATCCACTTCAGTTAGTTCTTCCATTTCTACTAAAACTCCTTTAACAAATGCATTAGCACTTAAACACTCAGTTTTCTTTCGGACAACTTCATCTAAAAGTGATTTAGTAATATCTTTTTTGTTGGTGCTAAAAATAAATCGCTGGGATAATTTAAGTGTTCGTTTAGACATGATAAGCAGTTCAAGGGCTATCTGAAATCCCAAACAAGTGGGTTACTATTACTATGGAATGTCTCATGATTATTTTTTTGCTCCACTAACCGCATTTGGAAACGTCGGGATAAGTGATAAGGCTCCTAATGACGAATCGGCTATTATGTAACCATTAGGAAACATGGGTAATTTTGTTTTCAAAATAAAAGCACCACGCCGTTTCAGATTACCCTATCATTTCAAGGGTGATGTAACCAAATCCTAGGATGAGCGCTTAGAGTCTTTTTTTCCTCAATTCATCCGGAACGAAAATTATACGGATACTTGATGCCTCGCGTTGGAAACCAGAACTTAGCTACCTGGACCTTGCACAATGCCACGGAGCTGTTTTATGTAATGTTATTGTGTTGTTTCACGTTTGCTATAAATAAAGTTACGTGATGCTTTAGCGCTAAGACTAGTAATTAGCCAGTCGGTAATGATGCTATTAATACCTTTAAGGCCACTTTATTATTGCTATAGACGCGTTTTACTGCAAGTTTTTGTTCTGGCAACAGATATCAATAGACATCTCAATAGCAGGTGTCCACTATTACTGTGATGATCATATGATGATAGCTTCTTAAATTGGAAATGTCAGTAGAGTTGTCCCTTGAGACCTAGTTTTTATCTAGATAATTGAGTATAGGTTCCTTCAATATATGGAATTGGAGGGTCAGCTACGCAATTTGTAATACCTCTGGTTTTGCAAATGACCATTAGCTAAGCCGACTATTTAACATCAGACGAGCCGTATGCTTTATTGCAGCGTTTAATGGCATATGAAATGAATTAATAACCATAGTTGAGAATATTATGTCCCCAATTTGTAACATTTCTTATAACTTAAATAATCGTACACAAGCATTAAGTAAATGATCATCGCCGTCATCCCACGCTAAGTTTCAAGCTCTTTTTATTTTCTCAAATGAATATTTCATGAGTAGCCAAATACGCAATTACAAAGGGCTCTCTAACTGGTTTCGTAGAACTGTAATTATTGAGATTAAAAAGCTTATTAGACGTAGAGTGATCACGCCAACGCTTCTTTTCCCAGAATCCTTACAAGGGACCTGAAGTGTCAGGTTCTTTTACTCCAGGGAGGGAGCGAGACGCCTCCACTCGCGTCTTGCTCGTTTACTATTTGTGAGCTCGTAAAATGATTTTGGGCCCGACAAAAAATTGTTTTGGTTTTTTCAAGACGGGTTCGTGGCCGCTTGGAAAAAAACGCCGTCTTCTTATTGGAGATTTTGTACTGGGCCATAAATTAACTACTACGGGACGCTAGTTCTTTTTGTAGGAGTAAAATTCGAATATGTTGATCCAACGGTCATTTAGACGCGCCGTGCTCGGGATAAACTTATCGCCGTGACGTCGTGTTTTGTTGTGGTATTGCGTTGTATTTATCATTATCAGCGCTAACTGGGTCATGCCTAATCGTTACGGCTTAATCATTTTATTTAGCAGTGTTGTAATTGACGTTAATAATTTTTTACACGCGCCTGAAAAAACCCTCGCATAATAAGGATTAATAGGACAAAATTGGATCAATCTAAGGCCAGCTCAAAAAGAAACTCTTTTAATTGGTCAGAAATTGTGATGCATCTATCTGGGGGAAGCTGCATGGGCACTAGATGCAATCTGGTCGGAGATGCGCGGTCAATGACCGAGCGAGTGAAACACCCTTCGCGTGCGAGCGGGATGGTTATGATGCGCGTACGCACAGAAAAGGAATGAAAATTATTGTATTATTGTGTGATCCTTGTGTGCGTGGTGTCCTGACGCGTGCGTGTGTCTAATCCTATGCTTTGTTATTGTTTAGTTTACAGCCTGCGGCCATTGAGGTGTGCTCTCAGAATACCCAATATGGACAAACTCCTTCGTCAACTTCTAAAAAGTCCTTTGAGGCTCAACCATGTAACAGATTCCATTTATCGCCGCACAGAACGAGCGACAGTATTATTTAAAATATCGCCGTCTATACAGAGCTTTATGAGAACGTTTTAAACCGTGTTAATACGCTCAGCGATTCAAAAAGAGGATTAAGTATTGAGCAACTCGGAACAGTTTTGTCGCTTATATGTGTTCCCAATGATTTGACACGTCCCTTTTAGTTATAAGGTCTTGTAAGAATCTGCCGAAAAAATATCAATTGCTAAATATGCTAAACGTTCACAATCCTATTTTCCGTAACAGTGAATGGAATTCATCATACAATTTTTTTATTTATATTATTTCTAGCATACATAAACCTTTGCATTCAAACTTATGAGAATGGCACAATTTGCATAGATTCCTGCTCCTGCGCCCCAGTCGCCGCTATAAAAATCTATCCGTCACCTGTCACTCGGCCGTCACTTTTCCCGCCAAACCCGATCCGCGATCGAAGTTCCCATACTGAACTAACTTTACTCTCGCTCGCTCCGATAAGTCCCAGCGATTATGCAACAACGGTACCTGCAAACTGCAGTCCACGAGCTCGCAACGGACAATGTGCATTCATCCATTCACATTTAAATTTAAGAAAAAGCTGCTCACAATCGCATAAAACGCACTGTTTATTACTGAAAATACACAAATAACGCCGGTCACACCGTCTTTGAGGGTCAAGCTGCGGCCATTGTTGCCCTAAGTTGTCCAGTGTGAATGGGAGAGGTTACAGGGGACAAAGGTGGCGACATGTCTAAGAAGAGAGAATAGGGTGCACTAGAAGAGCGTTTAGGTTATGATAATGAGGTTTAATTGAGTTTATAATGGTCACGATGATGGATACTTTCGCTACAGAGGGGGGCGCGACAATTGCGATGACTCAGCTGTTACTTTATTGAGATAAATAAGTTCACGTGAATTAAAAACCGTTTAGACAATCATTCAATTAAGTCGCTATCTCGAGCGTGCGTCAGGGTCCAAATTGATTTCTCTTGTCAAACGATCCGAATTGTTAGCGACAAATATTGGTGCACCTGTCACCGTGATAAATGCGTTTATGTGGCCGCCGAAAGCTGTGAATCAATTGTCAAACAGAAGACAATGAGCGTCTGTCCTATTATCACAAAGCAAATGAGCTCGGAGAGTAACGGTTGAAGGCGGTGTTCCTGGTAGCGGCTGCGGCGTGTGGTAGGTCGAAACCTTGTAAATACACGGGAACAAGACAAACAAAACGCACGTGCGCTCTCCGTAATGATCCGACAAAGGATGCCTTGTTCGCTATCAGCTGCTAGAACAATTACGTTTCGTATGAGGGCGACGCCAACGAATTATGATGTCACGATAACGCTACAAAATAACATATACATACATTATTACAATCTAATTTAGCCAATGTTATTGTAAATAGATTCGCCAATTTAGGACCGTATCGTAGTACGTTGAATGACCGATAATTTGAAAGCGTGCATGCTATCTAAAACCAAAGTATTAATGCCTATCGTTACACAGAACAGACTGGCTGTCTCCACAACAATATTATTTACTACAATTTTATCAGAGTGATAATTCGTATTTACTCTCTCGTTCCCCTGCTTTGTTTGATACAATGCAACCACCTGTTTGCAAAAACCTGCAAGACCCGGATTTTTTCAAAGACCTATTGAAATCGAACAATAAACGATTACTTGTTCGTCCTTCTCAATAGGCGCAGGTTCCTTTCGAGTTTTTGCAATCTTTAGTACCTTTATTTACACTACATTGCACAATCATCGAGAGTCGCAAGTTGTTTTTCACTAAATAAACACATGCTAAGATAATATTTTTTTTTATCACTTCTATTGACACAGTTGCTCTAGCGCAACTTTCTCTTAAATATAGAATTTCAACCCTATCAACGAAGAAATTAGATCCATAACATAGTATCGATTGATTCGATGAAATGACTCCGTGTTCGTAATCAAGAATTAACAAGTGTATTCTGGCTGAAACCAAGTGGCATTGTTTGTGCAGCCGCGCAGTCTGTTTTGTGCACACGAACAATGCAACGTTACGTGCGGCGTGCATCGATGATGTTCCGATACTCGCATCACGATGCATCTGAATACTTATGTTAATGTTGTTTTGTTTGTTTTTACTACGACAACGAGACTAATAGCGTTCTCTGAATCAGAAGTATTAATAGCCGCGATATACTTCATCGAACCGACGGCTGTCACCTCGCTGGCTTGGTTTATTTCTGTCAAACTCGAGACGTGACCTATATACCAAGCTCGGATTTGGTCACTCGTGTCCTCTCACGATAACATTCCTACTTCTCAAGATACCATATCACCGTTATAGTTTTTCAAGTGCCACCTTTCGCTTTCGTATCCGAATAACGAAAGCAACGAGTTTAAAAAGTCCACTCAACAGAATTTCGAGAACACCGCAGGTTCCCATGCCGTAATTCGTGTTCATTATTTTGCTTATTTTAATTAATAGTATGCGACCCACCCCTGTTCCCCTGTAAAGGATTTTCGGAGATTTAATTTGTGGGAACCCCATGCCGGTCACGGTACAGCGATTCCTATTTTGTAGTGCTTGTTTATTTGTTTTACACTCCGACGAAACGTTTGGCCTATTAAACACGCTGATGCGATGTAATTCTAACGTATATTGAAAAAGCGCCTGCAAGAATTTTTATGTGTCGCAATATCGTAGATAAATATTTCTTCTGCGTTACTGCAATACGGAGTGCGGCAAAAATGTCTATAAAATTAACCGCAGCGAATAGAAATGCCGTTAAAAAGATTAATGCATTTAGCGATAATGCTCAGCTATCGCACGTAGCAACAGCGATACGCGCAACCTTGGCGCTTTACGAGCCGGCTCGTGGCGCGACCTGTGCGCTACCAAACACTTCTGTATTCGCTTAGAACAGGGTTTCTTAATATGTTGTCCATAAAAAATAAATAAATAAATAAATAAATAAATAATGGGTCCATCCGTAACAGGAATCTTAGTCTAGATGTTGCGGACCCCGAATTAAGCATTACAATTCAATTTACTATTAATAGTTGATTTAGTAATAAACAGCTTTTTAGCTTAGGCTATTTTGTGTACTGTCACAAAACCGTCCTGAAGGTCGAAAATGTGACTAGTTATTTTTTTTCTGTTTACAATCTTAATTTAAGATGTCTAGCAAGCAAGAAAATTCTCTTAAGTTTAGCGGTTATACAGCCAAGTATTGCAACATATTGTGGTCCCCATATGGAAATACATAAAAGTTGCAATTGACAACAATTTGCATATTAAACTTTATAACCAACTGTTCTAAAGGTGCAGAAAGAATAATACAATCAACACAACTTGTTTAGACATTGAAACAATAATTGCAATTGTTACACACATTCCTCAAAGGGGCTTAGAAAACGTTACAAAACGGACTCGTGTTATGCAAATTAACGACTAACAATTAGAATAATCCCGTAATTATTACGTAGACCTTAAGGCACTGTGTCGTGAGGCGGAATGATTTGTTCCACTTTTGTTATTCGCAGTTTTGATTGTTCCAAATCGTTTGCTTTTTAATGAATTTCGGCTAATGCATGCAATCCAAAAAGCCCGTTACAAGTTTCACACGGGCTGTCGTCTTTTGTTTTATTGCGATAAGAAATCATTTTGACACTTAAATGTTCTCATTACAAACCTGATAGGATCTTTGCGAAATTGGACTGAATATTTTTGTTTTTTTTTTTTTTACTTTATACGGTCGATGGATCTTAGTTTATGGAACGTTGACGCCATGAAACGTAGAAATCCGTATGTTCGGATCGAATCTATAGGTCTGATAATATCTGATAAATGTGCTCTGAACCCGCATAGCATGCATAGTAACTGATCATCTAAGTATGTTAATCTGGTAAGCTCGGTTGTAGATAGATAATGAAAATAAGATCATAATTATTCACTTAAAAAAAAAACTTAATCTCAACTGTCTACTATAGTCCATTAAAAAAATCCCCCGATGCATCGACTAAGCCCACGTGAACCGACTAGTCTCATAATCCGATAAAATCCAGTTTCTATGCAGAGATCCGAATCGACTGCATACAAAATTTGCATACACCCAGTCGCGAAACAGGTCCGTTCAGTATTCAGCGGCGTGTGTGTTTCCCACGATAATTTTAATATCCCTGATAGTGGTCGCCGTGTGCATTTAATTATGGAAAGATAATAAAAATACATTACTTACAAAAGTTTTCTTTCTCATCGCATGACGAAATCGAAAAGGTTAAACGGACGACGTATCCACTAACTGCTAATAATATTACACTTTTTCCATAAATGAAACATATTAAAAACCTACTATAAAACATTAATCGTTCTAGGCGTTACTAGGGCTATTCAGTTAACTTTTATTGCTGAATCTTTTATTTGAAAAAATTCAACTTCGCTGAACAGAAAGGCAGTTCAAATAGACTTTTTACTGAGTCGTAAAAAGTAACCGACAAAACAGTTGCTTTAATGCATTTCCTTTCCCAAGACCTACTGCACTGACCTATATTCATAGCTAAGAATATAATTATTATATTTGGCCCGTCAATGCTTGACTAATCGTTTTTATTACCTGACCCCGACCGGACACTTTATTACCCCCTACCCCACAACCCTCTGTCCACTTTCACACGTTTTAAAACTCGGAATTTGTCGACGAAATCACCGGTCAGCTCGTAAAGTCTCGTTAGTAAATCCTACGGAGCCTGCATAATAATGTCGTAAAAATAATATTTATGTTAAAATCATTCTTGGACCTTTAAACTTTTATTGACGATTTTAAAAGTTGATTTACGGCGAACTCTTTCACGCGAGGCGTTACAACTCCAGCGCATTAGTACACTAAAACTAATTAGAACGTCGTGACGTCGAAAAAACGGACTGAACAATTACTACCTTGGTTTTTTACTATGGACGGGTTAAGGAATAGATCATTCGGCCCGGTTGGGTGGTCCGGCGCACATCCCTTACACGATTGTATCAGTTCAAATTTAACCTTTTTTGTCCGCTCACGAGTACATTATAGCTTTACTGCCGGCTCCCAAATTTAATTTACTCTTGGCCGACTAAATATTTGAAATCCCTCAGCATTGAACCGTCGAAAAAACAATCACCACCGCGCTCTATTCAGTTCCATTAGCGCAGCAAGCTTTCGCCGCGACACTTAAGATAAGGCGCAATCTTTAGCACTCCACGGTTTAAAAGCCAAAGTCAAGAGCCCGCAAACAGAAACACAGACCTTTCCCTACTTACAGCTATACGCTTAGAAACTCAAGTACTAAAGGAAATCGTACTAGTAATTCTAGATGGGCGACGCAACCCAATAGGTCGGAGAGAGCTGGCTAATCCAGGCCAGATGGGCAGCAGCTGACGTCGGCCGGACTTCTAAACCATTACACCGATTATAATTGCCAAACTGCCTCATCGGCCAAATGGTGTCCTTATGTGCTGGAGTCAAGGCTAGCGCAGCGACCGGTCATCTGATATCGCGCGCACAAAAACCATGCAACACTCCATTGTTTCGTTAAACTATTGAAATGGTCGCTGCGTTCGAACATAACAACTCATAACGCTCAGATTGGCACAACGAATGCTAATTCCATTAATTTACCTAACAATGCTGCGCTGCAACTAGCAGATACGTCTAAATAGTCCCATTTAGAAACGGGATTACACAGAGATCTCGACAGACCCCAAACATGCACGATTAAACTCGAACGCGAATTCGTTATACACGTAGATTTATCTTGAGAAAAAATGTTATGAACCTGTTGTGCGTCTCATTAGCATAGCACCGGCCATTGTGTATTATATTCCACATATTCATGGGTAAACACACACCAGTCTTTGTCCCATTGTTCGTGTAATACTTAGCAGCATCACCCCTCGCGGTAATCCTATCCTTTCTATCCATTGTATGCACAATGCGCACCCGGTCCCGCTTGTTCTCAAATTGGTCCAGAGGTCAGGCTTTTTAGAGTGACCCTAGGTCACCTTCACAATGCTCTGGACGGTGTTTACCTTTGTAAAACCGATGTTTAAGCCAAGCGTTTCTTTTGGTCCTTCAGAATCATCTCCGAGAACTCGTCTCCGATTGTTATCGACAATGGGAGACATCTCAGAACAATGTGGCGTACACAAAAGAATTATTGTACTATTATGGCATTAGCTACCGTTCTAGCCGTTACTGGCTTTATTAGAGATTATCGATCTCATTGTGTTCCCGATTTATAACGTTGTTTCGACTCGTTTTATCCCAATTTGAATATTAACGACCATGGGAACGCGGGTTGCGTGTCGAACGTGTGGCTTAGACGCGTCAAGAATTTGGGATCATAGCCTGTAATTTCGGGATCCAACGTTCTGAATAACTGGAGATTTATTCGAGCGATGTGGTGATTTTGCGCAGATCCCGGGCGCAGGCCGGTAGCTCGTATTGCAGTCGCCTCGCGGCTTGATTTACATTTATGGTTGACATAAACTGCGGATGCGCTGTCCGTACTGCACTGATACCAGACTCCGAGCTTGTTAACTCAATCCAAACTAACAGCCAATAACACTTTAACGAAAGACCAATTCCCCATTACGTTTTTTTCTACTCATATTCAAATTCCCGATTCGGCACGCTCGCTTCCTTCACCCGGTTTCGATCAAGGACATTGTGTATCTCGGTAGCAGCGGGTAAATGAGCGCTATCGATGCCGTCGCTCGAGTGGTCGATAATGGCGGTCCTTTGATCGGCTGCGAGATGCGCGGGCGCATGTGTTCCCCTTTGATCTCGCCGCCACCGCAGGGCGCGCTCTTAACATTCATTGAGGTTCTTCATTAATTTGTGAGGTGCTTTTGTTATTTTGCAATTCGATGTACTTTTGTATTTCATTTCTGCGTTATTTACTCTTGCTTTATTTACATGGCATCGTTTTAATCGTCATATGTAATAGAAAAATTATACACTAATCACACAAGAATGCCTCGCTGTGTTGACTAGACGAATAATTCAAAAGACATCTATTTTTCCCACAATTATCTTCATAGTGCTATTCAAGGCAGTACCGAGGCCTGCAATCTGCCCACTTATCCTAGCTCACATGGTTTACCTAGGTCTCGATATTACCTAACAACACCTGCTCCCAGTCAACGTCCCTGGGTGAACGGCCGCGCTCCCTGTCTTGCCTAGGATGTCCAGATAAAAACTAGACGGACGACTTGAAAGTCAGAACAGGATGGCGGTCACGATGAGCTATCAATTATGGCTGCCGTAGTCAATGTTTTGTCGAGGCGCGTCTTTTTGCAGCTCTGTCATCAAAACATCCACTTAAATGCCTTTTTTACTCAATCTAATCACACTATTCTCGGAAAATCTGAAAGCAAGTGCAATTTTGATTAATCGAGTCTTCCCCAAGCGAATTATTGCTCAAGTAATATAATCATCCATTTAAAAATCTCGACTAGTGGCGACGTAAAGTTGTTCGGAAATTGATTGATGAATCCTCTTTAGAGAAACCTAAAAAAATACTTCTTCAGTCGAGATGAATTAAGACAAATTAATACTTGAATGTAGATACTTAACGCGCTTCTAATATCATCATTAAATTGCGCAGATACTCGTGGACATAAATCCCAATTTAAGTGCTAATAAATATTTAATTTTACATCATGAACTACCGTAATTGAGTAATTAAAACAGATGTCTCCAACAGTACTTATCTTATATCTTAACAACTTGAATAACACGTATCTAATCAAATCTTAGTTTTCTATCCTGATCGCACCAAGTATATACATCCGTTTTCTCGAAATTAGTGGTGTATTTACTACATAATTAATTTATTGATAATTATGTTGGCAATTCCAAATGCCATCCACTTCGTGCTTCTGTCCAAATCAAACCTGTTTGTCTTAAATAGCACAGCTATAATGTCAATTCGCACTATTTAGGACAAATTGCAAATTATTGACACGAATCTTGTGAAATAATTCTCGAGCGCCTACAATATAATGTGCAATTTGTTGGTAACACCAAACACAGGAGGGGATAAAAAGCGAGATATCAACGACCTGTCTCCTTTACAATTTCAATGGAGTTCTCGTAGGAACAGTGGTTCTGCCATAATGCATCAAGTTAGGGGTCGCATGAATAATTTCAACATGGTCGTCGTGCGTTGAACCTCGCCGTGCACTCCGCTCCTGCGCACGCTCGTGTCTGTTACAAATCTACTTTTAATGACAGGGACGCGAACTTTTATATCTGACACAGGCCACGATGCCAGTGAACTAAGAATTGGGAGATGCATTTGCCAGCCTCTTTAAATTGTTAAAATGTCGTTAAATGTCTGCGGTATGCACGATATGGATTCTATATAGTTTTGGTCACAATTCGTGCCGATCGTGCCTGAATTAAATTAAATCATACCTAAACTAAAACACAATATGTACTTCTTGATTCTTTGATGTTTAATGATCTCGCTAAATAGCAAATCTATTCAACAAAACTGCATAAGACTCGACGATGATCAAATATGTAAATCCGATCACAAAATACATTTGATTAAAAATTGCCGACATGATACGTAATTGAAAAACATCAGTCGGCGCGGTTCGTTATTACTGAGTTACTTATATACATAATTCCGATAATGTTTCGATTTAAATTTTACTGCGAAATTACAATCCGACGTTGTTTAAACGCAGTTCCGACAAACATGCAAAGAGGTTATGATTCGATGAATTACCATACAGATGCGCTTGCGCACCGCTAATGTGGGTAACTGGCCCTAAACGCAGTGTGTACTGTTAAATGACTCTGCAAACGACCACTCTCCGGTTAGATACGCAACAATGCCCGCCATTTCGCTTACTTTCACAATTACGTAGCCGCCCACGGGCATTAGAAACGCGACAACAAAACACTTGCTTGGCCACGTACTCTGCTATAGTGATTGCTTCTATCTACATACATATATGTGCAGTGTTCTTGAATTCTAGATCTAATATCCTTTAGAAACTCAAGCACTAACAGAAAAAGGGTTATCAAAATCCAACAAAAAAGTAACAAGCAACTTGCACAATATTTCAAAAGACCACTTGAAGTTTTTTCTAACAAAATCTTACGTATATGGTAGCTTACATTTTGTTTAAATCAACAGAACTTTATGAAGCAACTTTGAGACACCTAAGCTGAAGGTTTTATCCAGAAGCGCAACAGGTTTGAACGTTTGTCGGCCAGAACCTGATTCCCCTTAATATTCATTAACCTCGCTCATAGTATTCTAAAAATAGTCGACCTATCAATGTTGCAAGTTGAGCCGTACGCGTACTTGACTTTGATTCGAGCTTGCTTGTTGCATAAATATGTGGCAGTTATCGGTTGCCATATTTCACCGACCTATGTCATGCATGCGCAAACCACTATCCCGAAGCATACTTGTTTTCATAACGTTCTGTTGACACTTACAACTGCTAATTTCTTGCAAGTTTCACAAGGTTTCACGTCGAAATGATAATTTGTCCCTCCACAAAACTGAACCTTGCTCACACAAACGCTCTTAAATCGTCCGCCACTAACCAGAAAATCAAACAATCACTAATTCTATAGTAACACATCCTAACAATAGTCATGATAAACAAAAAACTAGGCTCGATCCAGCGCTTGAAGTCTGCTGCGATGCAAAATGAAACGTTCAATTTACGACATCCTGTTTAGAAGATTAAATCTAAATAATTGCGTGCGAGAAGCTCAAGGAGTCTAGACTTATCGGGAATACCTGTGGTGTAGCGGCAGATAGCAATTTTAAGTCATCACCGGGCCGCGCCAACAAATCAAGTTAGAATTTGGCGAGGATGATAAAAATGGAATTTTTGATTGATATAACAAAAGTAGAAACTGAAAGCGTGCAACACCGCTACCACGAAATGGGTTAATCAATCAACTTGGAAACAGGACACTTGATGTTCTGACTCACTAATGAGTAACCAACAATGCCGCTTCCGGCCGCGCAACGCTCTGTTCAGCTGCAATGAAAATTGTTGCAAAATCGTCACAAGCGGCACAAATTAAACCACGCCAAGTTTATGGGTCGGCAACTTCATCAGTTACAAAAAACGCGGACTCAATACGAGGGGATATATCAGATAATATTTAACAAATGTTAAGAGCGGGACACAATGCGCGCTACCTGGATGCATGTCACTTGTTTGTTTAGGCTGCCACGTTCAAAACCAGTAGCCGAGAGCCCAAACAACTATACGTATGTGTAGATATACGCGCGAGGTGCGCGGGATTATTTTTTGTTGCTCTTTTTTAGCTTCGCGTCCAGTTGTACTAGAACTTCTTTTCTAGGGTTGCCTCATAACACGTAGACAATAGAGCCCCGCCTCGCAGTCACAATGAGCGCCGTATCCGCGCCGAGCGAGTTTTGACATCAGCTCGCCTTTCACTTGGCCTAGATATTTCGGAACTGGTTCGGATCACAATACGGACGGACGACGTTGCTGCGACGATTGCTGTTTTATTTCAACAATACATTTCCTGTCTCGTGGCAGCTGTGAAAAAATGCAGCTGAATAACACTGCAATTTCAATAGATTCTGTATTTATAATGACAGCGTTGGAAGTGGCAATTATGTTGAAAGAAACGTAGCGTTTCCCAAGTTTCATGTAGGCGTAGCAGCAGTGGATGGTTCAGTCGTTCAGCCCTACATCGTAAATGAATAAAATAAAAAGGCGCAGCGGCGTGCGCGCAGGGCAGGCGAGCCAACCTGTTTGGTCGCGCAGCCGCCCACGCCTGACAAATCCGTTCCTTACTATGGGCCCTGCAGCGTGCTCCCAAACAGACCGGTAATCGCCGATATGCCAATTCAATTAGCATTGTGCAAAATAGTTGTTGCAACAGAGACATAAACCAAATTCTCGAATAAAGCCAATGATGGAAATCTAGTTATGAAATGAAATTTAACTTTTCGTCTGACCCGTTGGTCGAGTGGTCAGAGACACTGCCCACGAAACCAAGGGTCGCGGGTTCGAATCCCGGGGCAGGGGCAAATGTTTCATGTGATGATCACGGACATTTGTACACGAGTCATGGATGTTTATAAACGTATAGTTACGTCTATTCACCTAGTATTCATAGTACAAGCTTAGGCTTAGTTTGGAACTAGGAAATTGGTGTATCACTAGAGAATATTTATTCATTTAAATTTGAAATACATAGCATACATAAAACAAAACATGAGATTGAATAAATTATAAAAATAGCAACTAAAGCGAAAAAACTTTCCTGACAAGGATACATTATCATATTAGCGTCTCTACAACAAGTCGGATCAAGTTCGAACCTGTCGATGACTCAGGATAAGGTGACGAACGCAAGCGCCGGTTTGCCGCCAAAACTGAACCATGCCCTTATTATTCCATCGCTCGCTGTACAGAATATAGGACTTGCAACATTTCCAGGAAATTAATAGAGGTCGCGGGCGGCGCGTGGGCACCGTCTATCGTCTCGTCTGAACGCTTGCGAAGGTTATGGTTACTCATTTAAAATATGTATTTCGAAAGTTTATTTTGTTATTTCGCTCAATGTATTGTAATTGCTACAGATCGTTTCTTAAACATTTCTCGATGCATTTGGAACAATAGTTGGATCACTCGAAGGGCTATTTTCTCGTGCATTGACGCAGTAATGATGGACACGATTCCCGGGAGGATCGTGACCTCGGGCCCTCCGTCATTCCCACGAGCCCCGGGCGCAACATTTGGACACCATTCGCGGTGGTATTCTTGCTTTTGTGAGGCACGTTCGGCAACAATGAGCATAATGCGGGAAAGCAATTTCAGCAGAGGCCTGTGTGCAATTTGGCGGCTGGTAATGGGTGCGGCGCGGGCGCAGCGGGCGCGTCGTGCTCCCGCAGGACACGCTCCTCGATTACCTATTCACGGGACGCGCCAGTGTTTCCTGCTCCCGCGGCGGGATCAATCGCGGTGACAAGCCCTGACACGACGCACCGGCTGTCACAAAAAATCTAATTTGACGCCAACCAAGAATCCTTAGCTTCCTTCAAAGGATCCTTTCATTTTTACACGGTCCATCCTTTTTTTAAAGCCCAAACGTTAAAGATTCCAGTCATGTCGCCTAGCCACGGATGCAAGACCATCGGAGGCGGCCTTCAATGCACGTGGTCTGCATTTGCCCGCTGCATTCTTATTCTCCTCATTATTACAACTATGAATTCGAATGTTATTCAAATGTGGTACAAAAGTAATCGATTCTGTATTCGATTCTACGGCCTTTGAAATATGCAAATTATAAAGTAACACAGCACACATTGTTTAAATATTTCGACGACGGTTTGAAATACTGGTTTCGTATTGTGAAGTGTGCTGAGTGCGCGGTAAACAAATTATATCTGCCTACTTCGGAGGAGAGTCGTGTGCGCTCGCGCAGATATTTAGGTCGACCGAAATAACCTCGTTCCTCCGGTCGCCCATTAAAACCCAACTCTCGAACCCAGTTGTTATGTGCTTGCTTCGTTTATTAATAAAAAATTACTTTTCCCGCCAACTTCCTCGTTCACGTGACTATTTTTATCGATCATTCAAAAAAATTCTAGTGGAAATATTACGCATCTGAAGATTAGAATATTGAGATCGTTACTACAGTATAGTATTAGCCGAATGTGATAAACAAATTGATAATGTAGTGATAAGAACTGTTTGCTTAGGCGACGCGACCATGCCCAGCGCACGCGCAGGCTCCAAGGCCATTTTGTTTACGCATGTTTACGAGCGCCTGGAGATAACCGACCGCGAGTGTAGAGCCCGCCTCCGTCCACGCTGTGGCTGAGACCAGCACGATCGGACACCCCGCTCGGATGAATGCAAATTTGTTCCGCGGATCAAGCTATTTCGGTCGCGTACTACGACGACGCGACTTCGGCAATCGGTCACGTTGTACGCACGAGAAAATGGCGGGAAACGCTCCATTGAACGTTTGGCGGGAAACGTCATTGCGTAACCACGTGAAAGTATTTTCTCTCTGCGGCGCGAGCCGTGCGTGCCTTAATGAATTTCCAGTCCATTTATAATAAATAAAAGTAAGGCTTTCTTTTCATCGTGATCCCAAATTTACTTTTTCTAAAGAAATTGTGTGTAAACGGCGATTTCCTAAAAATATGTTAAGGTAATTTTTTAGGATATAGCATTTGTATGTTGGATTTGTATATTATGGCACACACGTGGTCCTGTGATGCCGAATTTGGCGGGAAACAGCGAGGTCTACCAGTCGACCTTGGGCCTCGTGACGTCATTGACATAGTTCCCGGCTGCACAGCCGACGCGACTGGATTTTTTGCCATGATTCCGACTTGTTATTATTAAACGCATTTAATTCCGTCTGCTCCTTCCTCGGACACCTTAGGCTTTATTCTTTGAGTTTTAAATCGCGTCTTTATCTTTTTTGGTTATAATTTCAAGAAGCGAATAGGTATGCTCAATATTTACCTATAAACGTTTGACCTTGATTTAAATCGGTTGCTAAGCAGATATTTGGCCATAGTTTCCAGTTCGTAAAAACATTTCTTTGAAAGGTGCTAAGTTATTGTATCAATAGTATGTTTTGTAGTTCAATTCACCTTAACCTTCATCTGTCCAAATGCGGTTGACTCTTTAATGCAGCATGAAAAGAGTCTTGCAACTACAATGTCAGATTCATCAAGTAAACGTTGAGATTCATCAATCCTCGTTGCATCTCGCCCGGTGTGTTAATAACTCACTTGCTCTTACTATCTAGTATCGCCGTGTGGCCCTCATACATACATTATACAGCACATGACACCGACACCAAACGCGACCTTGAGCGCATCGCGTGTTGCCAACTCTTTTTTGTCGCTGCCACAATTTAGCGATCATCGATGTACGCCGATCGACTTCTATTCGGCTTCTGTTCATTTCGTCCTTACGTTGCCATTTGTTGCTTTACAGCTTCTGATTTTATTACTTTGATATTCAAACGTGTTTTGACTTATTTATTATTAGCGTCTAACTTTGAGATGACTTTTCTGATGCTGCATAGAATTCTAATTAACATTATATCATAGTAACTCACTACCCGTACCCATACCCATTACAAAAGATTAAACAGTAGTAAAACGGTCGTAAATATTTTATAGTTATTAAGGCCATAATTTTTCAAAATTAGAAATGGTCACAAAGGGTGTCGCCGCCCAAGGGAGTTTGTCAAAGGATTTTCGGTTTTTAAGACGATTTTAACGTTCCAACCATAGATGAAGTCGTAAAGATGTCGAACGGCGCGGTTCCGCGTGCAGGCGTCGGGCTCATGAACATTTAATTTCGAGGATCGTAAAAATTTACCAATCCCTCGCTGGGCACGCCCTCGCCGCGGGTTTATGATGATTTTATGCATCGTAACGAGATGCATACAATGCTGCCCTTCGCACAATGTCTACGAGACTCGTAAAACTTTTATCAATTGTCGTTTTACAGCCTTTCGATGCTGTCCCGGTATAAAACGCACTCTCTTGTTAACATTATAGCCATATTCAAATAAACGCACCGCAACAATTGCTGTAGCGATTTGCAAAAAGTTCCCGCGTTCTCGCGTTGCTTTGTTAACGCGCGTCGGTTAGAGTGAAACGTGGGAGAAAACGTCGTCGATGTATCGTCACGTCAACGTTGTACGCTATCTTTTGCTTTTAAGTTATACGAAATGTACCTAGTATGTAGTAAGAATTGTAAATATCCGATGTTATAGCCATTTTAGCACGTCTAATCTGTTTACTTGTAGTAGGTGATCATTGTTGTGTGTCAATAGCTAATCAAGCGTTTCTCCTTCTTTCAGATTACCTGAAGCCTCGCAAGCGGTTATCGGCTGGTGGCAAGAAGTCCCCCGCGCACAAGCACGAGTGCGGGCACAGGGCGCACATCCGCCCCCCCAAGGTGGCGCGCCTGGCGCCCCCGCACTTCAAGCGCCCCAGCTAGGCCTCGCCCGCACGAGGCGCCCCGCCCGGCGCCCACGTCGCGCCGACGCACATGCAACACCCAGCCAACTGCATCGCATACAACATCATCCAACATGGACTAGACGTCCAACTGGAACCTATTGAAGATGTCGAACAAACAAACTTCAAACCATTAAAAACTTCTTTGTATTCCGACTGATTCATGCCAGTTTAATTGGGCATTTTGCAAAAACGGATGTATAATGTCGGTTGTTAGACAGAATATTGTGTAAAGTCCATCGCTACTTAAAGCTATTGTATAAACAAGCAAATATTCCATGAGATAACATTTGTCTAATGGTAGATGTGGCGCCGGCAGCTACGTACTCCAGATCATGTTAGTCTTCGAGAATATTGTTAATTGCGTAGTGGGGCTAGGTATGACAAACAATTGTGCAAATTTATATTATTTCTTAATTTATTTTGAATGTGATTGTTTTCACTCTGCTGAGAACAATTTATTTAATGTTAAGTAATTTGTAAGATAGTTTCGGAAGTTATACCAAGGTTAATAATATTCCGCAGAAATTACGTCTTTAGTGTCTGCTGATTTTGTTCGAACCTGCACACTTGTCGCTTCACATAGACTCCTCTGTCCTCCGCCAACACATCACAACCACAAGCACATCTCGCTCAACGAGATCCAAACACTACAGTTAAATCCTCACACAGCTTGTTATGAAACAAACCATTTGCAATATTACAATATTTATAGATTTAGTTTTAAGTTTTTATGATCTCTTTTGACGATTAGAGTTAGAATTATGTGTAAGCATAGTGGTAGTTATGATTAAGATGTCAGAATTATGTTAAGGTTTGAATCGTCTGCTTCGTTCCCCGTGTCCGAGACAATATGGTCACAATTACCTTTAAGTAAATACCTTGAAAGTGTTAAGAGGACGCGAAAGAAATTAAATTTCCCCCAGTCGTCGTCAGAACATTTTCGATGTATTTCCAAAACTCAGTTCAGAAGTTCTCTCTCATCGTTTTCGTGTATTATGAGAAAGGTGAAAGAGACATAGCACAGATCCAGCAACAGTCCTCACAACACATCGACGTTAACTGAACCCCGACGGTTTTAGCGTAGGCGAAATACTCAACGTAAAGACGATTTTGTTACCTCAGTAACAGAATAATTTGCCGATATTTAATTGTTAACTTTTAAGTGTACAACGTTTTATTAGAGAATTGAGTATTTGTGTTTACACAATATTACTCCTATTACAAATTATATTTGTTTTGTTGTTGTATTATAATGGATTATATCTTTATCAATATATTGATGATTGTTTTTATAATATTGGATTGCTGAAACGTTTAGTAGATTCTTGTTGTCCGGTGGAAATTGTCCTGTCACCCCCTCTGACACATCTGGCCACCTGGCCTCTTCCCAACCGCAGCCCTTCATTTAAAGTACAAATTATCTCGCCAGTTTAGGTCGAAGGGCTGCGGCCGCACGAAACAAAAAGACATGTTCATCACTTATCATTCTCATATCATTCGTCTTAATTGTAACTCTTATTTTATAGGTTTGATTCGTTTTACGTAATGTTTTAATGAGCATACATTGTGTATGGCTTGATGTGTACAACGAAGATTGTATTTATTGGATCAGCGCGCCCTCGCTCGCGAACCGACTACTCGTCTTAATGAAATTTTAAATGAACTTTCTCTACATAACGGAACTGATTTAGATAGCACGCTATTTTTTTACAAAGCGTTATGACGTCTACAAAGGTTTACTTTATGACTGTTTGAAAAATTTGACGTTTTCTTGATTATATGAATTACGAGTATGTTTTGTGTGGTATCTCGGACAGACTGCAGCGCGCGGTGAATTGGTGTTAATTGCATTAGTTACTGGTACTATGGTTTTTGTAGTGTATTTTATACTATAGGGTCACAGCACGATATGCTATGTACAATATTTAGTATACATTACACTACAAACCACGAGGTTTCATTGAAATTTACTTTAATTCCTATGTTATTTTAACAAAGTAAGATACTTTTAAATATGTATTGGAACAGAATATCTTGCAAATAGCCGTCCCGAACGATTACTCGGCGCAGGCGGCTCATTGCCAACCATATTCGTTTCTCTGCTCACTAAACTTTGTTCGAGATATCACACTTAATTTGTAAAATTTTGTTGTGTATAAAATATTTCTATCGGATATTGTTATGTGCCAAGAGCAGACAGGCCGCGCGCTCGCCCGTGCGCGGGCGCACTTCGTTTGTATAATTTTAATTTTTTTTTCTCTAACACCTGTGATGTATTAAATATGATCTCAGAACATAATGTACTATATTCAATTGTCATATTTAATATTTTGTTTAAAATAGTGTTACTGAAGCGTCTAAAGTAACGAAAAGTATCCCAAGCGAACGCCTTAACATCATGATGAGAAATAATTTAATACATCAGTTAATTTTATTTTTGGTAATGCCAATATACGCGTAGGTAGAGTATTTCTGTAAGTTTAACGGAATATTGACTGAGTTTGGAAATGTTACGAGAAGGAGTTTGTAATGTAGCCGCGCCCGGCCCACTGTACATACCGCACCTCGCGTATTTATTGCGAGCGGGCTGCACTTACGATTGGCCTATTAAGGGATACACAAAAATACATATTTAATATATTTGTATGTTTAATTATTATATTCATTGAAGCTTCAGAGGCAATATATGGTTCTTGCGGAACAAGACAAACAAAGATTAATTAAGTAATGCTTATATTTGACTTGTACTTCAGTAGCTGACCACGTGGATTGTTCACGCCTTTTATAGTAATTGATTTATTATATCTTATCAGGATACTGCACTAGCCAAGAACTACAACTGGGCGATAAGCATTGTAAATATTTGGACAAAATTGAATTAACATTTTATAGT
This sequence comes from Glyphodes perspectalis, assembly GCA_951394215.1. Classification (NCBI taxonomy): domain Eukaryota; kingdom Metazoa; phylum Arthropoda; class Insecta; order Lepidoptera; family Crambidae; genus Glyphodes; species Glyphodes perspectalis. The sequence goes on from OX596218.1 coordinate 4,721,018, forward strand.
GTATGCGTATATTATTATATTATGTAATGTATGAAAACTTAAATTTAGTTAAAAAAGCTTATTTCACAGATAACCATGTTTTTATTTCCACTTACCCGAATCCTCATCACCATTCATATGGAATTGAAAGATCACTAATTTCTTAAACAAAATACCAGTTCAAAAAACTAAAAATTAATGAAAAACGTTCAATAAAACGTTTAAATTATGTAGGTAGGTATTATTTGAATTCAAGGAACAACAATATAGAGCAAAGAGAGTCGAAATCGTTTAACTGAATAACTGTCATAAGACACTACTTGTACTCCATTATGAAAATTGGTTTTATTTGAGAATTAACTTTATTTATAAGCTAATATTAATTTCACTTAGACAAATAATATCAACTTCGCAAAACCAGTGCAACAATCCGCTAACTTAAATGATCATCCAATATTAAGGCGGCAGGACTGTCGTTATAACATTGTCTGGTTTTTTGGAACAGCAATAAGTACAGCAGTTCTAAGATAAGTAGTATACTTACTAATACGTTAACGTAATATAAATATTATACATTTAGAATCTATGAATTATAAAGCGCTTTGGCTTTCACTTTCACATGATCTGTAATGCTTGATTGGTAGAGGAAGTCAAATGAAACAAACGTGTTGGATGCTCGTATGAAAATGTTTACTGATATCACAATCAAGTCTACACAGCTACCCGATTACCCATCATATTCGTGTACACGGCGAGTATGAATGATTTACAGAAAGATACACTTTAGTTACCAATTAATTAGTACATTCAAACGCCGCAGGGGCCGACGTCGCTACCATACATTGTTACAAATCTATAATAAGTACATTTAATTTTTCCAATGAAAAAATTACTATAATCTGGATTATAATGCAAAAGATCGTTCTGGCGTGCTATAAAAGTTCCATAAATCTAAATTTCTAGTGTACCATAGAGCTACGTGTACACAATACGTCCATGAGTGAAAAGTAAAAAACATCTAGTGGAATAGAAAATTACTCGCTAATCAGTACAATACTATTTGACTGGAATCTTGATAAATGTATTATTACAAATACGTTGTTTAGCTTTTATAACCAGGAAACATCGATCAGACAAATTAATTCTAATATCAAAATTTTGACGGTAATAATAAAAAGTGCAGTATTCAATGTTGCAATGAAATTAGAATGCAAAAGAGAAGTTATTGTCTCAAAATACATTTTGAAGTTAGGCGACCCGATAAACACGAAATACAATTTGCGACCTCGACAGTGGCCTCCAGCACACCTCGATCCTGAGACTCGTAATAAATACAATAACTATACAAATATATACAATTACGATAATAGAGTATTACACTTAGGCACATCAATTGTTATAAAATTACGATTTAATTCGAAAACGTGATCCTGTCACCGATATTCAGCTATACTACCACGAATCTAATACATATATTGAATATTTAATAATTTACACTTGGGATTAGTTTGTTATATCGTAACGAAATTGTATGTAAGTAATAAGAATTTTAGATATTAAAATGAAATGCAAAAGTTACGGAAGTTCTACTACAACATTTATAACGCTCGAGACAAATTTTAAAAACAATTTATAATGCAACTTCTTCCTCTTATATCATACTAGGTATATAAGAAAAGAGCTTCGAAGCATTCAGACTGCTGGGAGAGAGTGATAAATTTGTACTTTAAAATTTCCCAGTTACGCATAATCATTGTTAACGATAGCATATAACATTACTTACCACATAATTTTCATTTGTGTTAGGTTAGGATATAATAATTTACGCTAATTTGGTCGTAACTCTACGTTATTGGAACTATTCTAGCATAAAATAGGTAGGTCGTATTGTACCTAACGCGTCCCTCACACAGGCTACCTAAACACTGGACGCTAGTATCAATATCATAATGAAATGTAATATAGGAGACAGCGAATCTTGAATAATCTGGACATCGAAATCACGTTTTATAGAAATAATATTTATTTGAATAGTATATAGAAAATGGCGCCATCTAATTTATAAAATTCATTTTGGTGCTAAGTCGACGAGGTTCGTGGTGTGACTTTTGAACTGGCTCCCACAAAGATATTAGTATTTTTTTATTTTAATGATAATATTTTTTATTTGATTAGTACTGTGGAATTAGTGTCCAAAATCACACCATACAATAACTATAATTCTACGAACCTCTTATAAATTCCCGAATAACTCGCTGATAAATTGTAGACATTTAACGTTATACCTACGCAGATAACACTACACCCATAGCTTGTATAAATCTTTGATAAAGTCGTCTAAGTTAAAAGCCAACGCTATATCTAGTTACATCCCTGATATTTTGTTGGGAACGATCACTTGCATACAGCCCCGTTCAGGCGCGCCTGCGCATCAACGGCCAGCATGCAAGTCATCGTTGGGGTCTTATAAACACTACGGCCCTATTCCCTTCTATAAGCTCTAGGTAAATATAAAATATTTTAGACGTCTATAAATGTATAAGTCGGTTTGGTGTTGAAGTATGCGATTACGGTTAAAAGGAAATACCACAAGTATCATTAGAACAGTCCAGCTGTCTGTCGGCCTGCGCACGCGCACAGGACTTGGACGGCAAAATATCTTGGTGAGAACAGTGTATCTTGAGAACTGAGTTAGTTGTACATTATTACCTAAATGTTACAATAGAAGCTGTTGATATAACGTTTACAATTGACGAGATACGATATAGGTCCGGTCCCTGACGTTCCGTACACGGGGTGGATTCTTTCGTCTTGACCGCTACCGGGCACAACGTATTAAAACCTTAACACTTTACAGAAGCGAAGAGTAGACACACTGGACTGCACAGTAATCTAAAATATTACGTACTATAGACAAAAATCACATTTATTTAAATAGACAGTGTAAAAATAATGTTTATAAACATTGGCCTAAATGTTAATCATTAGATTCATTGTACTCCATCTAGTTGAAAGCTTATTGTTATTATCACACATATAGTTACCTAATAGGTAGATATTGAACATCGAGTATACAAAAGTTACGCTAGAGTAGAGCCTAAGTTTAGCAGCTGCAACTAACATCAAACACGTGAGATCAGACTTGTATTAAGTGGATTAATAAACCTTATATTTCAGTATAAGCAATTTGTTCCCGCGACTCGAGGCTTGCCTTTCTAATCAGGCAGGCGCCTACTTCTCTGTCATAGAATGAGATCGACTCCGGTGTAGCTGGCGAGCGACATAGTTGTATCATGTATCATGAAATTCATGAATGACTCACACGTATTCAAATGATGCAACTATTTTCTCGCACAGTTTTGTCGAACTTACGAATTTATAAACAACTTGCAGCAACAGTTAATCTACAACACCAACTACTTAATAGCATAACTGTATATTTTTAGGTAGGTACATATTTATGTTCATTACAATATGAAAAACTATTTACGGTACAAAATTTTAGAATTACCGTGATCTTTACGACATATGTAGTCCGAATTATTTAATACATTAAAAACCATTTTATTAATATTTGAAATTGCTTAATCACGTCTATTTTAAGTAGGTAGGTACGTATGCACCCTATTTCGCACAACATCAACATTTGCTGCGATAACTATGTATATTTCTACTAAGTACTAATATTTAAATACATCTATTTTGTATGGGCATCGTCTGGAAGCAATACATCGAAATGCTATAACAAAATTAGTTAAATATGTGTTTCAAAATTTCGAACCATCTACTATGACGTGTTTAAAAACCTTTGTTTTTATTTTAGAATCTTGTAAGTAATTTGTTTTTGTTATTGTATGTCACGTAGCATAGGTACGCATGAATTATGAAAAGCATTGTTATTTATGAAGTAATTTAACATACACATTTTCGAGATAAATGAAATGCCATCGAAAATGCTTTGCATACGTTACAAAGACGATGCCCTAGCCTTTTTAGCGTAAAACCTAAATTCAGAACAATAGAAGAGAACACTATATTTTTAATTACTCGAGTTGAGGTGATAGATTACGGAAGTTATATAATAAAATTATCTTTATCTAAATATCGAAAGAGACTTTAACACGCTACGTGGAGTTTTAAAAAGTTCAAATTCTTCATAGAAATGTAAATATAATTAAGTATTTAACGAGGTAGGTATTGTTTTTTAACTACGATAAAGAACTGTAGTTTCACAAATTCTCAAATGCTACGAGCACAAAGCTATGCGTTAACGAACATCTAATAAAATAATTAAAATAAGTACATTTAGACAATCCGTCAAATTGAGTGCTGAAGTAAAAAAAATATTTTTTTGACGCGATTTTATTGTAAAACTATTAATTTATTTACGAATCTATTCGAAATACAACTTTAACATTAGATAGGTGTTGAAACGATACAATCTGACCGATATTGCTTATTATTGCATAAATATTACTATTTCTAATTAGTTACGGTTTCATATCAATATGAAAGGCAGAATGCAAGATTATTTCAAAAATGTCAGAAAAATACTAGTGTAATTAACAATTAAGTGGACAAATGAGAAAAAGTGTATGTACTAATATTGTATCATAAAAGAGTAATGGATGGATTATTGTAACAGAGATTAAAATCCCCTTAGCAAGTTAAAGTAGATAGGTAAGTACTCAACTGCGTTCATTCTAATCTGATTGGGCCACTCATTCCTTTAGTAAATGTTACTATTAATTACTACTAATTTCGTTGTTTTATTTTACGCTAAACGTAGCGTTATTATGGAGTCTGCACAACTAAGTCGCCATTTCGGCAAAGCCGGTGTCTAGCAATTAGTTAGAAGATAAAAACATCGATTCAAAATCTTTTAGTAGTCATTACTTCCTTACTACGCATGAACGTATGTAGAGGGGTTTGGAGAGTCAGAACACCCATTACCGATGAAGAAACCTCCTCATTTTTGAAGTCGGTTGAAAATCGTGTATCATTTATACAATTTTAAAACCTCCCGATGTAAAAGCTAGACCATATGAATGCAAGTTGTGGATATGTCACTTGAGTATGCGCCGGCGCAATGAGTTATTTAGAAATAATGCCGATACCAACTCGAACTTCGGCGTGCAGACTCCATTAGCATCACACATCGGTCAGAATGCGTCGCGTGCGCAGGCGTCCGCTACTCGGCCGTGATATTTACTCAATACTACATATAGCCACATCGATTTTGAATAAACACCGGTGCTAATATACACTCATCAACCACTAAGACCTATTAGTTCATGTACACTATCGACACTAATACGGGGCGAACGAAACTGGCTACTAACAGGCAAATTATAAGAATCATTATTGTCTGACACTGGGTTATTGTCAAGACAGCAGCTCCGGCGAGTCGCGCCGCACTATTTGACTATAGTAAGCTGCCGCGTGACGTCACACACTTATCTCAACACAAAAATCTCGGAAGTGGAGAAAAATATTGGAAGACTAGCATTATCAACACCAAGTCAGATATTATACCTACATCATGATTCAACAAATGTTTAACATCAAATTAAAATGTTATACCATTTCTGGTTACATGTTGCTTTTTGTATGGCATGGCACTACACTATTAAGTCGTTTCGTTCCAGTGTGTGACATCACATCACCAGCAAATAGAGTATTTACTATGCGATGCGTACACGTAGACAGGCCCATAAAAAATAAAAAAATAATAACTGAAAAGGAAAAGGGAAAAAATAAAAGTAAAATAAAAAGGGATATTTGGATGTTTATTTACAATTTGCTCTCTAATAATAACTATTTGATTATTATTGAAGAAAAACTTAAGCAACATCAGTGCTATATCCCCTGATTACCCCACATATCGAATTTAAAACATGTTAATCATTTCAACTTGTGTTACACAAGCCCCTATATTCTAAATTAAAACATAAAATACCCATTAGAGTTAGGTAGGTCTCTGCTCGTACCCACAGGTACCAAGTTATTGTTACATGAAATCATTAAAACCAAACATAAGCCTACCGTAATAGTTTCACCGACACAATCATTAATGAATAAAATATATAGTACAATCACAGTGAAATAGAACTAATATGCGCTCGACGCGCACTTAAACAGTACAAAATTGATAGTAATTAATACACATCTTATATGGAGTATTTGTACATTTTAATGGGTCGATACTATTTATTAACAAATTATTGTCAACGGGGGGCCCCGCCCGAGGGCGCGGCCGCCGAGGTGAAACCATCGCACGCGCCTAGTGCAACTAAATATACACATACAGGGGGCACTATCTCATCCAGATGCTTCGCAAAATGCAATTTTATACACATGAACAAAATTTTATTGCAACAACCCAAAATTTACAATAGTCATTTTCGAACTAATTTATTTATTTTGTTATAATTACAATGAGTAAATCACAGAATCACGTCGACGGACAGTATACTACTGTTATTGATGTGCTTCAGACGACCGAGCATGCCCCAATATACACGACACTAATTAATAATAAGGCAAATTTAACTCCTACTACGCGATATTGTAAGCAGAAAAAAGTGTTTATCAACTATAAATGAATGAAAAAAAATACAGAATAGAAAATAATTGTTAACATTCCATCAGTTAATACACTTAAAAATAAACCCCAAAACTCCGAAAAAGCTTACAAATAATAAATCAGTAAAAGGGTTGGGTCTGGAGGCGTCGGTGCGCCCGCGGACGCTGCGTGCGACAGAGATAAGAGATCATGACTACAGCCGCGCGGGCCTCTCGCTCCGGCACTCGGACCGCCCGTGAGTTTCGACGCGAACTCCCCGTTCGAACTTCGACTTATCTAAACGTAAAGTAGGCTTCTCACCGTAATCGAGACTAGGTAAAGGTGCGTGCAGAAAACGATAGCCGCCGCTGGCGAGCGTCCCCTTACGCGGCGAGCGCGGCGCGCCTCGCGCGTATTCGCCGAACGACGCGAATAGTGAAAGGAGACCGTCCGACACGCCGCCCGCCGCGGCGCGCCTCATCCGTGCGAATTAAATAATTAAATTATCGACCGAACCGCCGTAGACATCACCGCTCGCGGATACGACACACAGTCTATACACACAGCGTAATCATAATTTAATTTTTTTAAACTAAATCGTATTTTCTAATATAATCTGTGTAATTCATAAATTCAATTAGAGATCACATTATTACTTATAAGTTAACATAATTTTAATCCAATCGTTTTCTTGTTCTCTCATCGCTTTTTGCATTCGAATTTACATCGCTATTCGATGCGCGAGCGACGTAAATTCAAATTGTGGTACGACACACAGTAACTGATTAATACTTCCGGTGGAGTGTACGAAACTCACGGCGGGGTCCGCGCGCGCCAAACATTGCCGAAGCCGGGCCGACGCGCCGGCCGCGCGGCGCGGGGGCACTCGAAAACAAAAACAGCGCTTACTCCCTTATAACAACTTAAAACACTGTTAATAAGCAAGTAACTAAGAATATCGTTGCTCTCTACAGCAGAGCGTTACGAACTAAACAATAGTCACTATTATACTAAAAGTAAGAATATGAAACACGTGAAATGCGTCCGCGCAGTTCCGCGCAATGTTTGGGGCGCGGTGCGCCGACACGAATATAAAATGACCAAAAATCATAATGCATTACAATAAAACTACAACCGTAAGATATACAGAACTAAACATAACATTATTGTCAGGCAGCAAAGCTAGTGAACTATAATAATTCAAAATTAACATTACATAGTCTTGTCATAAAAATGTATATTTTTATGTTATATTGAAGAATAAAAGAATGTACCCACGTTACATCATCGGGTATACCGCGATTAAATAGTGGTCTTCTATTTATAAATTAAAACTCTTAACGCACTAATTACAAATTCTACTGATATAATAAGCAAAAATAATAATAAATATACGCCGGTGTGCGCGTCGGCGGGACTGTAACGAGATAAGACCAGTGTTGCCGACACTATGTATTAAAATGACTATAGGCTTGTACGATACGACTTATTTAATACTTATATACAGGGGTCCCCTCGGCGCGTACACCCGCTCTCGTATATTCAAAGTGCACTCCCTGCGCCGCTGCGTCGCCGGCGCGACCAAACGAAAGCGTATATATACCACCACCCCGTGTATAATATATTCGTCACTAATTGATTTCTAATATATTCACGATGAATACGGTCCTAAAGTTAAAGAGATTTACCATTACTATAGGGGTGGTGAACGTTCAACCGCGCCGCCGGCAACGATCTACATAGGGACGTATAGTTTAAAAATTTCACAGCAAACTCACGTAATATCGTGGAACTAACATAATGTGCTCTATAGGCATATAAATAAGGTCGCGGTTACACTGCGGGTCCGCCCCGGCCGCGGCCGGACGCCCGCGATCAACTCACAAACTATAATAGCTCGAACGTCACTAACACCTATCGAAATTAAACTAAATAAATTGCAGTCGTAAATTAGTTGCATTTAATTTGTATAAAGAACATTTAGCATTTTTTTAAATAACAATTTCGCACTATCTAACGTGAATATACATGCATTACAGTCGTTAACTATTAGTGTGTACTAAATGTTTATAAAATTCTTAGATATTTTTTTAATTATTTCCACGTTTAGTATACTTGAATCTACGCCTATACAAGTAATCCATCACCGCGCCCTACGCTCGTATTATCTACATAATATAAAATTCCCGATAATTAATATGAATATAGATTAAACGCGGCATAGACGTCCGTCCGTCGGGCGGAGCGGACACTACGCCGGAGTTAAAACAAAAATCGTAATTGACAAAATCACCGTCACGTAACAACCGAAACCTCCGCAACGACACCCGCCGAGCGCCGGCGCACGTCGCTCGCCACATACCGATACAACGATCGCACACGATAATTTGGTACAAACACTAACGTCTACGATAAAATATTAGTAAATGCAACCTACACGCTTCGCTCGATCGGCGAATAATTACATAATAAAATTAACGCGAAATTTACAATCCATATGATACACGTATGAAACATAGTCGGAGCGGCAGGCGCGCGAGTGAGGCGCGGCACGGCGTGCGCCGTCGCTCAGTCGGTGTACCAGAGGTGCTGCTGGTGGTGCTGCGGCGGCACCAGGTAGGTGGGCGAGTACGGCTGCAGGTAGCCGGGCAGGCGCGCGCCGCTGCCGTGGTGCG